>PYAF01004843.1:514002-529175 GCA_007407185.1 Glycine tomentella | reverse complement strand
AGCAAACCCTAAATTTTAAATTCTAATCATTTTAGCCAAAAGTACAGTACCAAACATCTAAAGAATTTTCTATCCACCTAAATTTATGTCACTAACAAATTAACATCATCCTAACATTTTTCTAATAAATAAACCTTAAAGCCTAAACTAAAACAATTATCAACTAACCTAACATCTATTGTGCTAAAAAATAAGTACACGCATCATTAACAATATAATTAACTAATTAAGAACAACATCACTAAAAGGCAGAGCAGAGCGCTTACTTGTTCGCAAGATTTTCTCTGAACAACTTCGAAATTCAGCAGAGCTTCGCTGCACAGAATATCCACCGAAAACTCTAGAGAGAAGGCAGAACACTTCTAGAGAGATAGTGGAAAGTGAGGAAATGGTGGGGGGGCCTTATTTATAGAATTGGGGTTGTTATAACATGCCTGATCTAAGCATGTTATAACCAGCCCAATTCTGTAAATGTTGTAACATGCCTTAATCCAGGCATGTTACACAGCCCCATTTCTGTAAATATTTGTGAAACAGCCCCTTATCGGTAAATATTTTGTAAAAAAACACCATTTAGGTTCTTTTGCCTGACACTTGTTCTTGGAAAAAGGCTGAATTGATTTCAGATTTCAAGGATAAAGCTCCTAGCATTCATCCCTTAAAAAGCCCATGAAGGCTAAATATGTTTAATTGAAATTTGGCATGATCAAAGCGAAAAAGGGGGAGATTGTTAGATATAGGGGGAGCTTGAAGAGGATCAAAATGAGGAGGCTCCTTGACTTAGACAATTTTTAGCTTTTTACATGTCATTCAATTAAAGGCATATGTAATTTGTTAGTCGTTTAAGAGTTTCTTCCTTTGATCCCTTGCATTGCATAAACATGCATTCATGTTTTATCAAATCACATGTCTTGTTAAAAAGCTTCAGATTTCAATGATTGCATAAAGAAGCTAAGTACTCATGGTTAAGTTTTGGAAAAATCATTTTTTACATTGACTTAATCGATTACTAGAATATGGTAATCTATTACTTAAGCCATGAAAAACTAATTAATCGATTATAAGGTAATGGTAATCGATTACACAATACAAAACACAAAATAGATCTTCTTGTGTTAATCAATTATCATCTAATCTTAATCGATTACTTAGCACGTTTATGAAAGCTAAGCTATATGTGTTAATCGATTACATGGAGGTTTAATCGATTACTTTACTCATGTATTTTTTTCTAGAAAGAACTAAGAACACTTTAATCGATTAAATACTATATTAATCAATTACTTAAGTGAAATTAATCTATTACATGGACGATTTAATCGATTAATTCAGTTAAAACAGTTTTCTATAAAAAAGGTGTTGGGTCTTTTGATTTGTACACATTATCACAATTCGAGATTTTCACTGATTTTCAAAAGGCTTCTGAATTGAGAAAAAATACACTGAGTAACAAAGCTCTTGTCCTACAATTCAAGATCTTCATGAATCATTAATTGAATTCTTTGTGGACAAGATTTCAAAGGAGTTTCTTGGAGAGTTTGGTCTGAAACTTGCTTTCCTTCAACTTGATCTCAGATTGGTAAACATTTGCATTTGCATTCTCTGGATCATAAGGTTGTATCTCTCCTCTAAAACTCTGGTTGTAATTTGTTTTTACATTTCAATTTGTTAGTTGCTATTACAAAAGGGTTCTTTAAGCTTGTCTAGAGTAGGGTTCTCTAGAGGGAAGAGTATAGAAGGGTTTCTCTATGTCTTGATCATTAGAAGTCTAAAGGGTGTTTAGATTTTAGTTCTTTATCTAGGATTGATAAAGGGTGATCTTTTGTAAGCTTGTAAAGAACAAATTTTGTTGATAGTGGAATTCTAGTCAAGATTTAATTAGGAGAAACTGGATGTAGCTTCTCTTGTTGAGGGGTGAACCAGTATAGTTCTTAGTATTGTATACTTTTTTTAATCTCATCTTTCTGTCATTGATTGCTAGTCTTTAGGATAATCATTTCAAGATCAACAGATAAACTTTTTTCTGTTATTGCTTTCTGTGAAGGGTGAGTCTTGATTGACTGAAAGCTTCTTTTTCAAAAAGGGTATCCTTGGGATACGATCCTAAATCCACTGCCTTTTTTAAAGAAATTTTTAAAGACCCTGTTTTAAGCAATTCATCCCCCTCTTGGTTAATTGTATGTGTTCATATTGTTTTCAGTAGAGGTTTTGTTTGAGGTTTTTTGATGTAGCTTACCTAATGGACCAAAAAAGGGTTAAAAACTCATTGATTTAAAAGAATACTGAGAAGTTGAGAAATTGAGAAAAGCTTAAAATTTAATTTATTAATAATATGTTGTCACAAGAAGTCTTAGGTACATATAAAATAAGGGTTAAATATCAAATTGGTCCCTATAAGTTAGTGCGTTTCACTTTTGGTCCTAGTAAGTTCATTTTTCCAATTTTAGTCCCTGCAAGTTAGTGTTTTTCCAATTTTGGTTCTTGCCATCAAATACCATTACAAAAATGGTTAATGATGACATCACTATAACATTATGGCGATCTCATTATGTACCACATGAGAAAAAGCATGATATCATGATTACGTCATCACATGTCATGTTAGCATAATGCCATGTCATCAATACCAACTTAACAATAATGACATGTCACCAATAGTGCCATGTCAACAATGATGTTAGATGGACTAAAATGAAAAAAAAGGAATTTACAAGGACACAAATAAAAAAATATAACTTACAAGGACTAAAATGTAAAAGGAGAACCTACAAGGACTAAAAATGAAAAAAAAATTGTTTATGTATATAAATATGTCACTTAAAGTTGTGCATATTCCCATTTTCAATTATTTATTTCGTGTAAAAAATATATGATGGCATCAAGAAGAGAGTCTCATTTTTGCTTCAAAAATCTTGAATTCATATCTTAACTAGCCAAAGTATTTGCAAGTAACAAAGTCCAATTGTTTCTTACTAGCACTATTATTTCTAGAATCTTGGATGTATATTTGTTCATAGAATAAGCAGAATTCTATTGCGGATATAGACATGATTAAGGGACCAAGACTGGATTTCAAAAATTTTGTTTCATCTCCACTTCCATGTCCACCAAGTCAAGGTGAGGGATTGGAAATGGTCAAGTGAAGAGATAAGAGATATTAGCCATGAGGAAGATCAAGGACAAGAATAAGGTCTTTAACAAGGATAGGTGGATCATACGATAGACATTCTTAAGGGACCATGATTGGGTTTAAAAAATTTGTTGCATCTCCACTTCCATGTCCATCAAGTCAAGGTGGGGGATTGGAAAGGGTCAGGTGAAGAGATAAGAGATATTAGCCATAAGGAAGATCAAGGACAAGAATGAGGTATTTAACATGGATAGGTATGGGAACATATAGCCGATCAATACCCAAGGCTTCATTTGGAAAAAGTTCAACCACCTTGTGGTGAAAATCACTAAAATGCACATAAGACATCATATACAAATAAAAGGGCAATAACATGCCAATATAAAAACCCAAACTAAACATTGGCCATCCTCTACACAATGTATGAAGCCACTATGGAATACATGCATGACTTTAAGGATACTCTATAATACATAAATCTTTTAATTAATTAGTTTTTGCTTATGTTATTATTAATTTTAAATTAAATTTATACATGATATTTAAGACTTAAATATTTGTTTTTGTCTATAAATATGTCCTTTTTATTTTTAGTCCTGGTAAATTCAATATTTTTCATTTTAGTCCCTATTAAATTTCTTTTTTTAGTCCCTATAAGATCTATTTTTGTAGTCCTTTTGATGTTATTGTTGATGTGACACTGTTGCTGACATGACATTATTGATATTATGGAACTATTGTTGACATGACACTAGTTGGCCAATGTGGCAATGCCACATCCCCTAGGTTTGTCATGTTAACTATTAGTTAAGTAAATAAACAATAGGGATAATTTTTTTAAGAAAAATGTCAACTTACAAGGATTAAAATTGGAAACTGAACTTACATGGATCGAAAATGAAAAGAAGCTAACTTACAAGGACCAATTTGATATTTAAGCCTATAAATAAGGCTCAAATGCAATTTTTGTTCTCCTATTTTTAAAAATTCATAATTTTTGTCTATCTATTTTAAAATAAAGGCACTTAGTCCTCAAACTTTTCAAAATCGACATTTTTAGTCCCTTTTTAAAATAGAAGCATTTAGTCCTTCAGTTTTGTAAAATTCGTGATTTTGGTCCTTCCAACAAATTCAAAATATTAATCGGTAAGAGATTAACCTAACATGGTCCAAATTTAGTGACATGACATGGGATTATTTATTTAATTCACCTTATAGTCAATGTTAATATCTTAACAACCAACACTTTTAGTTTGACAGAAAGATCAATGTAACAATATGATTTTCATAATGCTTGATTAAGTGTTTTAATTTTATTGCAAGTGTGATTAAATTTAAATTTAAGTGCTTGGAATTAATTAATTATGAGATTATGGTTTTTGGTGTTTATATTTATGTTTATGTCTAAACTATGTTTTATGTGTGATTAGTTGATTTTTAGAGTGTTTGGGCCTAGGTGAATGAGTCTTTAGGGATAGGAATTAAGTAGGTTAGCTTAGGAAGATGGGGTGCAAATAGAAAGAAGAGGAAGAGGCATATGCTCATTTTTTAGTGATTCAAAACATAACCAGAACACAAACACTCTTATTTCTCTCTCTCATTCCTCTCCAAGACAATCCATCATTAGAGTGTGAGACCATAAAACCCTAACACAAAGGACCTTATTGTTGAGTTTCTTTTTCAAATTTGGACTAATTTAAGAGGTAAGAGACCTTATTTCCCCTCTCATCCTCTATTTTTGTTTTCCTTCATGAGCACTTTTCAAAGCTTCATAAAAGTGTTCTCTTTCAAGGTTTTGATGTGTTTTATGTTGACTTTTGGGGTTTGGGTGGTGTGGGTGATGAGGGATGTTGTAGAAGTAAGGGACAACTTGCGTCTTGGACCAAAAGTCTCCTCCTTTCCTTATTTTCTTCATCTCAAAGCAAGTTCATTAGGTTTGATAGATAAGAGAAGCTTTAAACTAACTTTAATCTTATATTTGATGTGTTGTATCATTATTTTTATATTATTAACAATGTTTTAATTCAATTTTCATGTTTGGAAATGAAAATTTTGAGTTGAAAATGGATTGGAACTCATTAGAGGGGGAAAATAGCAGAAAATCATGATTCTGCAAATCTGTTTTCGTTGCGGCTAAAAGTATTCTCGTTGCGGCTAAGATTTTCACTACGGCTAAAATTGTTCTCGATGCAACAAAAATATGTAGTTGTGGGGCCCTATAAATGATCTAGATAACCTAATTTGGGAAGGTTATCTTCATGAAAGTTGTAGTCCTAGATGTTATCTAACTGATGGTTTTTGTTTCACTTAAAAATATTATTTATAACTCTAGAAATGATCACATTAGTGAACAAAAGTCAAGTTGTCGATAATAAGTAAAAGTTTCATATAGATTGTAATTTTAGGCATAGTATGCTTCCAAATTAGGTCTTTAGGTAAGCATAAAAGTTGGAGATAATCTTCTTAGCTTTCAAATGAGACAATAATCAACTTAATTGAGTTAAATCTTTATTTATCATGTTTATAAGCTATGAAGGTCATAGATTCATAATAGAAAAACGAAGGAGATAGTAACCTAAAACTTATGAGATGTTTTGATAACATTAAACATAAAGTATAAAGTTGTTATAAATGGTAGACTTATGCATATTTATGATGCTGGTTTGGCCTATGATTTTATTGTTACTAATTTATCATGTTGTTGTTGAGAATATTATATTGATGATGAGATAATTATGATGATCGATGAATGTTTTGAGTTATGTTGGTTGATTTCTTGATGATGATATGATTGTTTTTTTATGAGTTGAATGCAGTGATAATGAAAGATGAAATATGATTGTTGTGGATAATAATCTTGTCTTGAGAACCACCCATATATGTGAAAAGAAGTCAACCATATCCTTTGGAAAGATTTTGTTTTTGTTGGAAAATGTTATACTTGGGAGGGTGAATTCCATGCTAAAGCTCTGCCTCACTAAAGTAACTTGGAGGTCTCGTCCAGTAGGGTATCTTTCTGAGTACCACCCATATGTTTTAACTCTGAATGACATGTTAGAGTGTTGAAAACTACTTCCGTAGAGGATTAATAATCTTTTTAGTGTATATGGGATGGATTGTTGTTGACGGTGAAACTAAGATACTTCATATCGACCATGAGTGAGATGGTGGATACGGATAAGTTGTACCTAAAACTCTCAAAGAATCTAAGTGTAGTTGTTGTTGTGAGTAGGCACATAAGTTGTAGACGCTAGGAAAGACCCTCAACCTAGTGATAGAGGTTGTCGATGGCGGCTAACAGTGAAAGGGCTATAGAATGAATGGATAGATGAATCCCTAAATAGGTTAAGGTCATTTCAAGCCTTACCAGAGGTAAGCCACTACCCACACTAATCCATTTTTGATAAAACCACACTTCCTCTTTAGGATTGATATGGGTCTCCCTGAACGATCTGATCATAAAATGCAACTATGTTAAGGGATTGCTTAAGTAAATCGCTCATGTAGTGTAAATCTAAATGGAATCGAGTCTGTCTTTGGTGTCGATGATTAATGGACCAATGATGAAGATGTTTGATGGATGAATTATAATGATGATTGATTGACTGATAATGATGTTGGCGTATGTTGATTGAACCTTGATCGGATGGTTGATGATGATGGTTGTTATGAGATTCTTTATTATATGAATTTGTAAGATTTATGTCATACGTATGATTTCTAAATACTACGTTCTATATGTATATGATGATGTTTGTTTATGCTTTAATTGTTAAGTTGTATACTATTTTAGTATGATTGTTTCTAGTAAGCTTACATTGTGTTGTTGCACATGTTGTTTGCATTTGTGATGATCCCATATCTGGCATACGTGGGGAGTAGATGGATAAGAGGTGACCATGTGTCTTTGAGACTTCATGGAGATGCGTACCTGGACATGAAGACTTGTTATATCTTTTGTTTTCTTTAGCATCATATTTAGTGTTGATGACTCAAAGTCTAAGTAACTTATCTTTATAGGCTCAGATGTTGTATCAGTTTATGTTATGATGGAGTGTCATAAGGCACATGGTTTATTTGGTTGTGTGCGTATGCGTGCGCATGTGTGTGTATATATATGTCACATGATCTTTTATCTTGGTATGGTGTGTTTTAGCGTTTGTCCTTTGAAACACAATGTTTACAAGTATTTTTATAATCAAATTAATATAAGTTTTAAATGAATTAAAATAAAGTCTCTCACTCGAGTTAGTTCCTAGTTTCATGTAACGGGCGTGGGTCGTTAAAATCAAAATCATAGATTTTCCAAAATTTGGGGACTAAATGTATCTTTATTTTAAAATAGGGAACAAAAATTGTGAATTTTAAAAAATAAGGAGACTATATATATCTATTTTAAAATAAAGAGACAAAAAATTATGGATTTTGAAAAATAAGAGAACCAAAATTACATTTAAACTTATAAATAAGAAAGCATTAATGTGTCAAAAACCCTAAAGCAAGAAATAACAAAATTCCATAAAGGTCCCTACATGAAGAAAACTACAAAAATACCCCTAACATTACAATAAAAGAAAAAAAAATCCATTTTGACCCTTTAAATTGTGGAATTTGATTAAAATCTCGTGACACGCTATTTATAGTATTGTGTTTTGCTGAGAAGGTCATTTCCATAAGAAAAAAATGTACGTGTTTGTAAAAAATGAACATCGTTGACTTCTTGGTCAACAATGGTTTACTCCACACTACATCAGTTTCTATGATAATTGTTTTCTCGTGGATAGTTTATTGGTATATGATGGTTGAGATTCTGTTGAGGTGTTGGTGTGTTAGCAAAAACATAGTTAAGGTTTATAAGAATACTAACAAATGATCCAACAACAAATGAATCTCAAAAAATGTCATCTTTGGATTTAACTTTAACTTTAAGGGGATGCTTGACAAGGTTCCCTTGAAACAAATGAGCAATTCCCATTTTCTTGATGATGGTGATCTTGAACTCAAACACTAGTTCAGAGGCAACCCGTCTTTTTTCATCAACTTTAACTTCATGCATGATTTTAGTAAACAACATGGCATAGGGAATTGATGCCCTTTGCTTTTCCTCTTAATTGTTCTTGTATTTTAAACATGACAACTAATAATCTAAAATCAAGTTATGTAGATTTATTAATAGTTCAACCATCATGGAATAGATGTAGCAAGGATCTCTAGCAAACATTATCCTTGCTTCCTCTCCTTGGCATCACTATATGACACAAAATGTTATGAAAAACCCTACATTTTGATTTCATGTTGGAGGCATTTTTGTCAAATGTTATAGGTTCTCTTCTGTACAAAACCAAGTCAATATTGTATTTTTTAGTCACTATATTTTTATTTTATTTTTAATCCTATAAATTATTTTTTCATGTTTTTAGTTTTTACTTACCATATGTGACATGACATGATATTTTTAGCTGAATAACATTTGGTGATGTCATCATTTAGTGGTATTTACTAACATTAACAAGTGTTACCTATGTCAAACATCGTTAATAATTTTTAACTTCAAGAACTAAATAAAAATAATAATAAATTCTACTAACCTTTTAATTTTTTTACAAGAATTAAAATAAAAAAGTAAATTATAGAGACAAATAATATACTTAAGCATTTTTTTAATTTTAAAATTTAACAACCAAACAAAATAAGCCCATCTTTTTAATTTAATTGCATTTAATACGTGCTTTAAGAAAATATTATGTTATTGATTATTTTAATTTTAATTTTAAGTGTGTTAAGTTATCAAGTACAGTACTAGTTATTTTGTACATTTATGGAAATCTATCAAATTTATTAAAATATTAACCGTAGCTAGGTATTTAAAGCGGGAAAGTAGGGGTGTTCACTAATATGGGTTACCCGCAAATCCGAATTGACCCAATTGATTCGAACAATTTGGATATATATTTGATTCAAAATCAAACTGAACCAATCATGCACGGATTGGGTCACGGGTGTAGATCTATAGATCCGATCAAAATCGAACTGAACCGATCAAAATCTATAAAAAATTTTAGAGTTGTTTGATTTGACTTTAAATATTGCTAATATTGGGACTCTAAGTGTTGGATCTTCAAATGTTTATAATATTAATGAATAATATTTTATTCAATTGTTTCAACAAATCTAGTTGCACCAAAACTTATTGCAAGAAATTAGTTTGTAAGAAATAATTGTGATTCAGACCATTATAGTAAATATTGTTGAAGAATATTTTGTTTTAATTTATATTAGTCTATTTTAGAATATTATGTTGATGATATTAAATGAATCAATTTTACTACTTTCAGACATTTGATAATATTGTGTTAGGATAAATGGTCATTTTCATTCCTGAATGTGTAGAGCACTGGCAAATTCGTCTCCGAAAGATGAAAATTCAAATTTTAGTTCCCAAAAGTGAAAAAAGTGCAAAAAATTCATTCATCCGTTAATGTTAATGAAAGAGTTTACGTGACACAGAGGGAGGAAAATGTCATTAAAATGTTTGCCAACATGGTTGCTGAATAGATTGGACCAAAATGTTAGTAAGTTTCCATTGGACCAAAATGTCAGTAAGTTTCCATTAGACTGATTTGTTCATACCCCAAATTTCGTTTCATTTAAGGATAAAATATAATTTAATCTTCATCTTTCCTTTTTTTTGTTCTAATTTGTAAAATATAATTTAATTCTTCCATTGGACTGACACACTTGATTTTGTTCTAACCTGTAATTTAACACCAACATGCTTGATTTTGTTCTAACCTGTAATTAAGAAATTTTTTTTTTTTAAAAATGGTCTTACCAGCTCAAAGGATAATAACCAATTAAGCGCATATCTGACGTTGTTAAGTGTCAACTTCTCTCTCAAAATTCTAACACATAATGATTTTCAAAACTCACTAAACAAAAAGACATTAAAACTTGAATTTTCATCTTTCGGGATGAATTTGTTAGGTTTCTACACATTCAAGGACGAAAATGGTTATTTACCCTATTGTGTTAATTATATTGGATATTTGGATGAATCATGATATAAAATAGTAGTTCTAAGAAAAAAAGATAAAATTAAATGGGTAACCTGTTGGCGCGAGCCGAATCAAACCGTTTATGAATGAATTGGGTTGGGTTGAGTTTAAAAAAAAAATGTAAAAATCAAACCGAACCAATCAAATTTAATTGAAATATTTCCTAAATTTAACCAAAACCATCTTGAATCAACCTGTAAATATCCCTAGAGAAAAGTAACAAGTTTTAATGGTTAATAAGAAAGATATTAAAGACATGTATACACGTGTAATAGTAAATTAATAATATATTTGAATGATAACAACTTATTTTCTCACTACTAACTAAAATTACTTTTCTGATTGTTTATTCTAGAAAAACCAAATCCAATGAGATATCACTCAACTTCACTAATTATTGCCTCTAAATAAAATTAAAATGACTAAAATTACATAAAAAAAGCTGAAAGTATAATTAAATAGACGTTAACAAGAGTTTATGAAAAATTGTAAAAATAAATTTATGATTTTTATAGAGAGTTTTACTAACTTTTATTAATATTTTTTATAGTTTTTATTGAATTGAATTATTTTAATCTATTTCAAGATATTTTATAATTAAATTTAGAGAGAAAAAGCTATACATAGGCTGTTTATTGGTAGTAAAAAAAACAATTTTATATTATTATTTGATTATAAATTATTAAAATTTATGTTCATGCATGAATAATATAAAATTTTATATTATCGTCCAAATCATATTTTATTATTGATATATATTATAATATAATTATTATAAAATTTAATAAATTTATGATTAAATAATAATATAAAATTATTTTAAACTCAATGCATAACTTTTTTTTTTCTTCTGAGTTATGATAATTTTATTGATAATAACTAATTTAAATGGTAAACTAAAACCTAATTCATGTTAGTCCATGTTTGCATAAAAAACATAACTACTGTGTTTCAATTTATAAGAACTAATTCATCGAGATTAAAAAAATAATTAATTTAGTTAATATCGATAAATTTGTTCTAAATTTATATTATATCTTTAATTAATTTTTTTTGTCATAATATTTTTCACTTTCTTCTACTTTTTTCCGGTGAAACTAATTAAGAATATTTCAATTTAAAAACAATTAATATAAAAAAATATTATGAATTCAGTCATATAAAATGAACTAATTTTACTTTTAATTTGGTTTTATAAATTACATAAAGGGAGTATTTCTCAAGAATAAAACATGTTAAATAACTAAATAATTAAATTAATTGTTAAAAATATTATAAATATTAATCAGTTCAATTTTTTAATTGCATTAAAATAAAGGGAGTGTTTTTAATTTTAACATTTATTAATTAATCAAATGTATATTGATAGTATTCATTTTAAGTAAAATGTAACGCGTTGGGAGCAGACATGGGAAAACTAAATCTAAAGATAGAAGTAGAAGTAAGCATAAAAGTTCTGCCACATATATGTTGTCACCCACTACCCATGCCATGATGCCCCTTTCGTAATTCGTACCTTTTGATTGGGAGAGATGAGTTAGACCACACTTTTATTAATTTAAAGAAACACAAACACTCTCTCAGTATCACTCTTCGCCTTTTCACTTTCACCCATTCATTAATTACCAACAAACCCTTTTTCTTCTCTTCTCTCACCACACTGCAAACAGAGTCAACAACAACACACAAACACAACTTCATGAAATCGCCGCAGCACAAAAACAAAACATCAAAATCCCAATCAGATCCTCAACAACAACAAAAATCCAATTCCCTGGCCGTCACCGTGTTCCGAAATGCACCCGATAATTATTCCTGCGACCCCCTTATTCCGTTAAGCACGTGCCTCCCCGCCTCGGGCACGTGCACCGCTAGAATGCGCCTACTGCCGCATGCAGATCAGGGTCTCAGTCTCCGCCGCTCCCCCCGCTTCAATTCTTCTCCGGCTGCCCTGGATGGCGGCAATGCGAGCTCCAGAAAGCGGAAGCGGTCGCCGGAAACGGCGGCGGCGGCAGCGGAGGAGGTGACATCTCAGAGACGCTCCCTGAGATTCTCAACACCCGTTAAGGTGTGTCACTGTCCTTTTACTTTGCGTGCTGTCCTTTTATTTTCATTTTTGTTAGTAAAATCTGGTTTAGGTTACTCAATTAACATTGTTTTTTTTAATGGAAAAAATTAACATTGGTTTTAGGTTATTATTTTTATTTAAAGTTGGAAAATGTTTTTGTATTCTAACGTATAATTGCGAATTTTGATATTTAAATGAAAAAAGTAAAAAAAAAAAATGTTTCTTTGTGAGTAAAAATACTTTGGAACTCTCTTGATTTTATCGATACATGAACTTAATTTTTATGTTTTTAAAAGTAGCATTGGAACCCGTTTTTTAGTAAAAAAAAAGAGTGAAAGAAAAAAAACAATAGAATAAAATGTTTAAATTTTTTAAAAATAAAAAATAAATGGCATTAAAAAAACAAAAAAATGCAAATTGTCCTGCCATCGCCAGCCACGTGTCGCTGGACAATTTTATACCTATATAGATGATAATTTTAGTTATCGTAATTTTAATAATCAGTGAATTTGGACTCTTACACCAGTATTTTAAGTTTCACTAAAAGAGATATTATTAATTATAAAAAAGTACAAAAACCTAAAATTATGGTTTTTGAAACTCAGGAATTAAAACAAATTTTGATTGAAAATTGAGGTATTTGTTTCCATTAGTTTATTTTATTCTGCTGCCGCATTTTTGAGAAATATAGATTTTTTTTTTTTTTAATGAAGGTCTGAGTTACCATTAGTGATACCCTTTTTAGTGCATGCTTCAAACTTAGGTATAAAAGTATATTTGAGGCAAAAATACTTTTACAAAAACATGAAGACCCTTTGTTTTTATTTTGCTTTTATCGGTTGGTTTACATTAGAATGAGCGGCACAACAATTTCAATTGCAAACCACACAATGCACTTATTTTGTCAAGAAGTTCAAGTTGTTTATGATTTGGCAGAAAAATGAAATGTTGATTTTGGCGTGTGTACTGTGTAGCATAATTCCCCCTGAAAGGGTCAAATCAATTTGCTGGCTAATATCATTTTTTCCCTTTTTGTTTTG
Source organism: Glycine tomentella (assembly GCA_007407185.1). Taxonomy (NCBI): domain Eukaryota; kingdom Viridiplantae; phylum Streptophyta; class Magnoliopsida; order Fabales; family Fabaceae; genus Glycine; species Glycine tomentella. Next base: position 515,882 of record PYAF01004843.1, on the reverse strand, counting down.
TTTAGGCAAAAGTTACTAAGTTAGGCTAGAAGCAAAAATAGAAACTTCTTACTAAGAAAGAAAATATTATTATTATCAAAACCGTATAAATTATTAAATATTTGCGTTTGCAAGTAGTTAAAATTTAAAAATTAAAAACCAGTATAGCAAGACTCTTTTTTCATCAAGTTATCTAAAATTTTTTGATCAAGAGTATAGCAAGACTCTGTTTTTTTTTTTTTTTGTTTCTTTTGCTATTTTGAGAGAGGAAAATCAAATCATTGGATTCTATAAGAACAAATACTATATTTTTTTTTATAATAATTATTTTATGTTTGAAGAGTATGTAGTTAACAAATACTATATAACCAGCGAATAATTTTTCTTCTCTTTTTTTTGATAACGAGAATAATTTTTCTTTTGTTTTCGTAACCTGCTAATCGGATAATATTATCTTATTATGCATACACGAAATTTTAAATATGGTCCTTTCTATAAGAACAAATTAGAGGTCTCCTATATTATTAATATTATTTTATATATATAAATACCCTTAATTATGAGTAATTTTTGTGAGTTTTTCCAAGTTCAATAAATAGTAAGTGAAATATATTAATGTCTTAGGCTTTTTGAGACTGTAACCTTGCCTCTATGGAGACGATTGAGAGAAACCTTCCTGATATGAGAGATTAAAAGAAATAAGCCAATAAAATAATTGAAAAAAATAATGAGTATTATTATTAATGTTAGAGATAATTTTGGAAAAAGACATAAATTAAGGACAAATTTTTGTGGGTACATTTTATATTATTTTTTTTGGTATATTTTTTTGGTATATTTAGGACATATTAATTTGTAACCAAAAATATAAATTAACTAATTTCTCTAATCTCTGTGAATTAGTTAATTGAGTAATATAAAAAGGACCGAAGGAAGTATTGGTCTATTGGACAATCATGCAGGTACAATCTTATAGTTGACATTTATTTATATTTTAAAAAATATATTACACATTATAATAAAACATTATGATCAAATATCAACTAGATTTTAATTTGAGGGAAAATTTATACTCTTATAGTTGATGCCATTTAAAACATTATGTGAACGTTTACTCTTGGGTTGTTGAGCAATGCACCAATTACGGTGTGACTTCTTTATCATTTTGTTAAATAATCCTTTTTCATTTTTCCAATAGCATATTTGCTATATCTATTTTTGAACTGTGACATAATGCTTTATTATTATTTTCAAAGTGTATTTGATTCTCTTAGTCTTGTTATGTATATGTATCCTTTTTTTTTCTTTTTTCTATTATAATATTTAACAACACGTTGACACAATCTGCAGTATTGTTGACATACCTTCTTTGGCTTTATTTGAATTTCATGGTTTAAAATTCTGTCTGTTGATTCTTGAGTTGTGCAGTGGCAAGGGTCTAGGGGTCCAGGATTACCATTGAAGTGAGTGAAAAATGGAAAGAATGTTTAGTACTTCACTTTCCTGTCATTGCATTCATTGGTTAAATTTTAATGGTTTTAATTCTAGGCCACATAATGCTTTTTGATTTTGTAGTGCTTACGTAAAGGACCAAAATGTAGATTCCAATCTTCATTCAGATGCCAAGCCTATCAAAAATTCTCATGGGAAGTTCTTTGGTGAGAAGCACTTGAGGCAGTGCCCAGGATTAGATCCATCAAGCGAGGCATATGCAGAAAACATGGAAATTAATGTTTCACAAGGAAAAAGAACATCAAAAGTAGTTCACCAAAAGAAGAAAAATACCAAAGTGATTTCTACTTCCATTGAATTGTCTAATTCACCAGTTGAGCACCATACGTGTGGAATTGATGATACAAAATACTTGAGAAGGTCTTCAGAGGCAATCACATCCCCACCCT
>PYAF01004843.1:473641-511137 GCA_007407185.1 Glycine tomentella | reverse complement strand
GTAGGGAAGTTGATCTACTTATCTCACACTCGGCCTGATATTGCATTTGCGGTTAGCATGGTTAGTCAATTCATGCATTCTCCTAAGGAAAGACACCTTAGTGCAGTTTATAGAATCCTCAAATACCTCAAAAACACCCCTGGTCGAGGAATACTCTTTCAAAGGGGACACAAGAGGATGATTGAAATCTATACAGATGTAGATTGGGCTGGCTCGGTAATGGACCGAAGATCTACTTCAGGGTATTGTACCTATGTTTGGGGAAATCTTGTGACCTGGAGAAGTAAGAAACAAACAGTTGTTGCCAGAAGTAGTGCAGAAGCAGAATTTTGAGCTCTAGCCCATGGCATTTGTGAAGGAATCTGGTTAAAAAGACTTCTTGAGGAATTGAAGATCTCTTATTCCCTACCTATCAGATTGTATTGTGATAATAAGGCTGCTGTCAGTATTGCTCAAAATCCAGTTCACCATGACAAAACTAAACATGTGGAGGTTGATCGTCATTTTATCAAAGAAAAATTGGAGGATGATGGTGTATGTTTGTCATATATACCTACCAAAGAGCAGACTGCGGATATTCTTACCAAAGGATTACACAAGCCAACCTTTGAGGATTTAATTAGCAAGTTGGGAATGATTAATATTTATCTCCCAACTTGAGGGGGAGTGTGGAATATTCTAGAATATTAGAATTAGTTGTGGAATATTCTAGAGTATTGGAATTAGATGTGAAATATTCTAGAGTATTATAATTAGTTGTGAAATATTCTAGAGTATTAGAATTAGTTGTGGAATATTCTAGAGTATTAGAATAAGTTGTGGAATATTCTAGAATATTAGAATTAGTTGTATATAATGAACCCTTTGGGTTTCAATCTGATGAATGAAAAAGATGTTCATTGCTTATATTCCAACAAGGATCATTTGCACGCCTAACTTGAATATGTGAAAATGATATGGTAAATTGGGGAAAGGCTGATGCATTGCTCTGAACCTTTTTATGGAGGTCCATAGGTCACTCGTTTTGTCACAATTTACACACTGCTTTGATTATAATTTGTGGACCCATGCTAAATCCATTTACATAGATGACATCTAGAGATGATATTCAGTTGTTAAAAAGTTGACTAATCTTCACTAACATGGTATCTCTGTTCCTGATTTTGTTAGTTAGAAAAAGCATATGATTAATTGTCTAGAGAAGTTTTGTGGAAGACTTTGGAAAAGAAAGGTATTCGTGTGATTTATATTTGGGATATACAAGACATGTAAAATGGTGTTTACTAGTGTGAGAACTCCAGGAAGTGAGACTTAGGACTTTTCTATAGGAATAGAATTATATTAAGGTTGAGCCTTAAGTCCTTATATAAATATGCTTACTAGAGACATATAAAAGATTATCTCTAATTGCATGCTTTATATAGATGATATAATTTTAATTGAGGAATCTAGAGAAACAGTTAACTTTAAACTGCAACTTTGGAAACTAAGGTTTTTGCTTTAGTAGGAATAAGACAAAGTATAGGTATGCATTGCAAATTTGAGCGAGACAAGAGAAAAATGACTTGGAAGTAAAAATGAGAGATGCCATACAATAGGTTTCTAAGTTTAAATATCTTATTACAATATTACAAAATGATGCAGAGATTACTGAATGAAATACAATAAATCACACTAGAAGGGGGATTGAATACTGTGTTAGTCAGAATATAAAACCTTTACAAAATAGAAGATGTTTTATAATAAACAAGTTTATAAAACCCTCGTTTAGTGACTAAAAGTGGACTATCGTCCAATGATGTATAAAACTTATTTTTCAGTGAAAACCTTGTGTAGAATGTATCAATAATGGACTTTGAAATACTTTGATAAGCTTAAGAAGAATAGTAAAAATACTTCGTTTTATACTGGTTCACTTAACCTGAGGTACGTCCAATTCTCCTTTACAAACCAGTAAATGGTTTCGGGTTTTACTAATCAAATTTGATTACAACAAGTATTCTTTTTCTGTTACTTCTAGTTTAGAAGTATTCTCAAGGCCACTACCGGCACAACCCTTAGACTCCCCATAAATCTAAAAACACCCAAGTATTGTTTTGTCACTAAGCCCTTGACTTTCGCAAACAGAAGTTTGATATAATGTTTACAATGAAGTTCTAATCTCTCACAAGTACCTTGTATATCACAAATGATGAACTCTCTTAAGCTCATTGTATTTCTCAACCAATGCTTTTTGCTTTTCTTTTCTCTTGTTTCTTGATTCATGACTCTTGTTTTTTGGTACGTTGTACGTGTTCTTTTTTTCTTCAATCCTTGGTGTCGTATTTATAGGTAGAGAGAAGATTGTAATTGTGGAGAGTATCTTCGGAATTGAATAATATGACCGTTGTGCAGATTGGTCTTGTTTCTTGGAATAAATAGATCCTGCACATTTCTATCTGATATGATCAAAACTTTTCATATCTGTCATTCATAACTCAATATGGTTGTTAGACTCATAAAAAGAAATATAAGATTGATTCACAAATATATCCTTTTAAATAAAATCATATAAACTAGTATAAATGGATAATTCAAATAAAATGCTTAATTCAATCGGTGTTTGGATGGACTGAAATAGTACTTCCTTCTTCTAGTAGACAAGGTATCCACTAATGGATAAGTCTCAATTGGTGTTGCTTCTAGCCATCAAACTTGTTGACTTACATGCAACAAAATGTTTAACATAAATTTATATCTTTGTTTTCATCAAAACCTTAAGAGATTTGTGGGTTATCCAGTGATGGATTGTCCATTGTCTAACAATGAAGATGTCACACACATGATACAAGCAAAATGGTAACAATCCGAGAAAGGCATCAAGGTTTATTTAAACTCAAGGATTCCATCACAAAAAAAAAAAAAAAAAAAACACTTAGAGGGAAGATAAAGAGAGAGAAATGAGAGTTCTTTGAAAAATGAAATAAGATTTGAGAGAATGGTGGAATGTTATTTCTCGCATTAACAATGTGTACATAATTCCTTTATATATCCTAGCATAACCCACATAAAGGTCTAACAATTGTTAATTACAAGCTACCTGCACTAACAAACTAAAGGCTGACATGTCTACTTCACCACCTACTAAACACGAAGGGAAGTTTTATTGAACTGCTATATCTATGGCTATACTCTATGATTATGAATGTTAGGCTTTGTAGGAATAAAATGCGGGAATAGCAAAAATGATCATATACAAGGAGATTTAGTGTGGCATTGATTGAGGAGCAAATGATAGAAAATCGATTAAGGTGATTTAAACACGTACAAAGAAGGCTAGTTGAAGTACAAATGAGAAAGTAGATTGCACGGATTTTAGTCCTATTACAAATATTGAGAAAAACTCAAGTCTTACATCGACTAGAGATAGAGTCAAGACAGAATATATAAGTGGGGGACAATCCTCACCCTATGAGCTAACTTTTGGAGTTGAGTTAGGTCCAAACCCTTATTCTAAGATGGTATCAGAGCCTATCCTAAATCTTATTAACGGGCCACCCACCATGTTATCCATGCACCAAGCCCAAAAGTATTGGGCGTCCTCGGGTGTATTGAGAAAAACTCAAGTCCTACATCGACTAGAGATAGAGCCAAGATAAAATATATAAGTGGGAGACAACCTTCACCCTATAAGCTAGCTTTTAAGGTTGAGTTAGGTCCAAATCCACATTCTAAGAACAAAGGAGACAGGGAGAGCCTTGGCACAACGGTAAAGTTGTGTCTTGGTGATTTGTTGGTCATGGGTTCGAATCCAGAAACAACCTCTTTGCATATGCAAGGGTAAGGTTGCATACAATATCCTTCTCCCTTACTTGCGCATAGCGTGGAGCCTCCAGACAATGGGGTACATAGTTTTTTTTTTTTTTAGTTTTTTTTACAAAGGAGAAAGGGAGACCAAGAAAGACATTACAAAAAGGTTTTAGGAGATCTCATGGGGAATAATCTCTAAAGATTTGGTCATTAATTGAGATGAATGATGTATGATTCATGTAGCCAACATCACCAAGTGGGATAAGACTTTTGGGGAGATGCATGAATTTCCTTTTTTGTTCTTCAACCTCAAATGTTTTTTAATTTGTTGAAAAGGAGAAGAGGGAGACTAAAAAGGACGTTGGAGGAAATCATCTAGGGAGATCTTAGGCTAAATAATGTATTTGAAACTTTGATTTTTAACCGTACCGAATGACATTGTGTGATCCGTATAGTCGACCTCACTTGGTGGGATAAGGCTTTGTTATTGTTGTTCATCCTCAAGTTCCTTATTCTATACTATTTCTTTGCTAGTCATTATACATTGTTATGCCTCATGCTTTTGGATGTGTTTGTTTTGTTCATAATATGGCTTTTGGATAGGATAAATTGTCACAAAATTGGTTAAGTGCATCTTTCTTGGATACTTTCATCTTCAAATAGGTTATAAATGACTTTATAGATACTACTAGATACTACCTCTTCGCTGATGTCACATTTTTTTAGCCTTTTCCTTTCTATTCTTGTTTTTGTTTTTCTTCATGTAATTCTTTGACTGAAGCTATACCTCTTGTACTCCTCTCTTTTCAATTAACCTTGGTAATTCATTTTGTCCTTATCCCATGTGCCTTTATACAAGTATATTGTTACTGCCGAACTATTTTTTACATTCCTTTGAGGTTTATATTGATTGAACCCTTACTGTAACATCACTACCTATTCCAAATCCATTTTCAAATGTTGACCTTCCAATTGCAATTAGGAAAGGTATTCATTCCTCTCATAACTTCCATCCTATTTTTTGCTTTCTCAATTATCATCTTTTATCTTCACTCTATTGAGCCTTTATCTCTTCCCTGTCTAGATATTTTGTTACTAAATTCATTAGAAAGGTACTTTCTCATCTAGGGTGACTATTAGGTAACGACAAAAGAGATGATTGCATTTCAAGCTTATGGTAATCAGGAGTTAGTTCATCTCCCTTAAGGAAAAACGCCACATGATTTTCATTGGATTTACATAATGAAAAATTGTCCTAATGATCAGGTTGATAACTTCAAGGCTCATCTAGTTTCTAATGGTTTCACTCACGTTTATGGTGATAGCTTTTCACTTGTCACCAAGATGCCATTTGTTTGTCTCTTCCTTGCCTTGACTGCCATGTGTTATTGGGCTCTATTTAAACTAGACATTAAAAATGTCTTTCTACACAACGAACATGAAGAGAAAATTTATATGGAAACCTCATTGTTTTGTTGCTTAGGAGGAGTCTAATTTGGTGCATAAACTTCATTGCTCTATTTATGGGTTCAAGCAGTCTCCTTGTGCTTGGTTTCAAAGGTTTAGTATTGTTATTCAACTATTTGGCATGGTTTGAAGTAGATGTAATTACTGCCATTGCAATTATTGCCAATGCTTTGGCCATGTGGAGGACCAATGCCTCACCAAGGCTAAACAACAACCTAAATTTTCTCTGTTTGCTCACATTGTTTCTTCCCATGCTAATTATAATGAAAATCTCCAGCTCATGGTGACCATACAATCCTCTACACTTGTTGCCTATATTTATTAGTCCTTATCCAGTGGACCTTGTATACTTGACTATGGCTCATTTGATCATATGTCTAGCAACAAATCATTTTTTTTTTCATCTGTCCTATTTGGATTCATTGCCAAATGTTACATTTGCCAATGATTCTTAAATAACAGTTCAACGAATTGGTTGAACACTTCCCTTTCCCACACATTCTATGGTTTTTTGTTCATGACCTTTATTTGAACTTACTTTCAATTAGCAAACTTAGTCGGACATGAGGTTCGAGGACTATATCATATTTCATCTCTGGTTGCTTGTGTCACTTTTTATTCATTCATCAAAACACCAATATTTTGGTCATCCTAGTTTGTAGAAAATGTTCTTATGATTCCCAATCTTTCCTCCAGGTAATCCTTTTAACATGAGTTTTGTTACTCAGATAAACATACACGAAGCAACTATCTAGATCAAGTTAAGAAAAGAGCTTCATCTCCTTTTGCATTGATTCACTCTAATATTTGGTTCCTACTTGTGTTAATTGACCTTTAGATTACCAATATTTTGTTGATTTAATGGACAACTTTTCCCATTGCCACTTGGTTATTTTTAATGAAAATTGTTCTAATGTTTCACCAATTTTTCAAAGTTTGTTTTGCAAAAATTCAAAATCAATTTGGTAACTCTAAAAATATGTGCATGAATAATGCTTGTGAATATTTGTCTACTCTATATACTGTTTCAATATCTTTTGTCCTCACAGAGAATTGTTCAACAAACTTTTGCTCATACGTCTTAGCAAAATGATATTGTTGAAAGAAAGAAACAACACTTGGTTGAAAGTTGAAACTACTTGCACCTTTTTTCACTTCTAGGGTGATGCTCTTCTTACGACTTGTTACTTAGTCAATCACATGCCTTCCTTTGTTTTTCAGAACAAGGTTTCACACTCTATTGTTCCCTGACCATGAACTCTATCTTGTTCCTCTCTGCATCTTTGGCTGCTCATATTTTGTAGACAAACTTTGCCAAATCTCTCAAATGCATTTTTCTTGTATATTCATGTCTACAAAGAGGGTTATCACTCTTAATGACCAACACTTTAATGATATATTGTCTTGATTGATGTCATGTCACATTCTTCACAGCTACTGCTTTCTTCTCTCCTTTTGCCGAGCACAATGTCATTGTGTCTATATGAAATTCTCACTTCCAATTGTTCCCTCCATTCCTTTTTGTTACCCTAGCTCCAATTGTTGCTTACACATTTCCTCTAATCCCTTACTAGTGTTGGTCTTGCCCTCAACCTGTGTTTCCTTCCTTTGATCCTCGAGACTCTTTTCCTTCCTCAACTAACCCCTCTGAGTATGTCACATACACTTGAACTTCCAATTTTTTTATGTAAAGGTATTTGGTCCTCTTGCAATTCTAATCCTCTTTATGCTTCTACTTTAAACTATGATCATTTATCTCTCAATTCTCCTTGTCTTATTTCTTCTTTGGATTCTATGTCCATTCCCATATTGACAAGTGAAGCTGTGGCTGATCCCTGTTGGTGACATGTAACATGCTATAATGGATGAAATGTTTGCCATACACTCTAGTGACACTTGGGAGCTCGTTTGCGTACCTCCTGGCAGGGCCATTGTTGGTTGTTAGTGGGTCTATACAGTGAATATTGGGCAAGATGGCGATATTGATTGTTTAAGGGTCCACCTTGTTGCTAAGGGATATAAGTAGATTTTGGCCTCGACTGTAGGGACACTTTTTCTTCAGTTGCAAAAATCACTTTGATTTGTCTTTTTCTTGCCATGGCTACCATTTTGTCATTGGTCTCTCTGCCAATCAGACATTAAAAATGTCTTTTCACATGATAAATTATAGGAAGAGGTTTATATGGGACCAACCTACTTGCTTCACTACCACTGGAAAATATCCCCTTGTTTGCTGATTGCGACATTCTCTCTGGTTTAAAATAGGCCCCTTGGGCTTAGTTTTGCATTGCTACAATTTGGCATTGCATTGCTACATTTTGGCATGACAATGCGAGGCTGACCATTTTATCTTCATCACTCACTTTACTCCTTTATCTTGTTGTCTATATCAAAGAGATTGTCATCACTGGTGATGATGAGCCTGGCATCTGTAGCCTCAAAGACTATCTATTTCATCAGTTTCAAACAAAATATTTGGGGCCTCTCAAATACTTCTTGGTAATTGAGGTTGCCCAGTCTCGTTCTAGGGTTGCTATTACTTAATGTAAGTATGCATTGGACATTCTTGAGGAGACAAGTATGCTTGACTACTATCCTTGCAATGGGCCCTAATGTAAAAATTCTTCTAGGTCAGGGGTAGCTCCTATATACATGCATACATACATACCTATATTAATTTATGTGTGTGTGTGTGTGTGTGTGTACTTGTATTTCATTTTTTTTAAATGACATGGACTAATGAGAGGTTGTCCCATCACATGTATACATGAACATATATAAATGATGCAATGAATGATTTCCATTTAGCTGGAAATGAAAATGACTATTTGAAGCTTCATGGTGCAATCACTTTAAAATGATGTAAATAGATTTCTAAGGTGCATGTACATTTTTCCTTTCTGGATTTTCTCATAAATAATCTCTTTTTTTTTTTTTTTTTTTTTTTATAATGGATGATGGATAAGAGTAAAAGGTTTGTTATCAAAGGGTGATTCAGTGTGGTATAAGAATGGCTAACCAAAATAAAAAACTAACATAAATATATTTTATTTAATTGTATCCTCCACATTTTAGAAAAAATTACTGCTGGACATGACAAAAATAGAAAGAGACTAGCCCCTTCTAAAGATATTTTAGTATGTTACTTTATTAGGGCTTCCTCTTATCATTTTCTCCCAATGAAATAGTCTATTTTGTTTTTAATTTGTATTTTATATAATTATTAATCATTATAAACCTTTTTGTTATTGACTATACTTATTATATAAATTTTTTAATATTTATTTTCATCTATATAATCCCCCTCAGAAAAAAAGGTCCGCCCCTGCTGTAGCTTCTTATCCATAAGATATTTGCCATGAAATTGCTAGAAACTTCTTACATCTTACTGACGTTGAGTTTCCAGCCATTAATTGGAAGATATAAATTTTTGACCTCCATCATAACATGCATGTGAATATGACTAATTATATTAATCTTTCTGCTATCCATTGTTGAGCAGGTGAGTAACATGTGGATGTCATGTCAGTGACATCTGTGAACTTCAAAATCTCATGTGAACATAATATGAGAGCAATTTTTACTTAAACCTTGAGTAATTTTTACAGGGTGAAGGAGAAGAAAAACATGTTGGCAAGATTATTGAATTTTTCCAAACAACTGATGGTCAAAATTATTTCCGAGTCCAATGGTTTTACAGAATTCAAGATACAGTGAGTACTAAGTATGTCATGATATTTATCTAGGCATGTGAAAGGATATGCCATTGTAAGTGTAACTGTTGCTTCCATTTGATTTTCAGGTTGTCCAAGACGAAGGTGGTTTTCATGATAAGAGGCGTGTATTTTATTCAGCAATAATGAACGATAACTTAATAGATTGCATAATAGGAAAAACTAGTGTCACACAAATAACACCTAGGGTATGACAAAAATCTTGGTTAGGGTCTTTCTTAATTGGTTTATACATCAGTATTTATATATAGTATATACTTACGACCAATTTTTTTGTGGGTGACTTGTTGCAGGTTGGTCTGAAGTTGGCTTCCATTTCATCATCTGACTTCTATTATGACATGGAATATTGCGTGGATTACTCTACATTCCGCAACATACCTACAGGTTTGTCATTAAGGAGCCCAAGATGCTTTTTTTCATCAGTTTCTATATCTGTTTATATTTGTCTTGTTTCATCTATCACTGGAGAAGGAAATAGGGGGCTGGGGAGCCTTAAAACTTGTAACAAAATTTACTTTTAGCAGTAGTTGACAACTTCTGTATGCATGCTTCTGACATCTATTTTGACATTTTCATGCATAAAATCCATCTATCCTTTTGTTGATATTTTGGTGTTTTAGAAATAAAAGAGATAATAAAGAGAAAAGAGAATTTTCATGATAATTTTTTGTATACTAAACTATGATGATTTTCAATAAAATGTAAAGTGTTAATAAAGCCTTAAATACTCATCCTTATTTACAGTAATAATCTCAATAAGTAAATAAAGTATAGAATATTATAAAACATGGAAAGTAGGAAATAATCCTGAGAGATAATTTCTATGATACTCTGATAGGAACCTTGCCTCCTCTAGATGGGATAAGCCCATTAAGGTTTATCAGCGTAAGCCCAGACCCATGTGAGTCTCTGTTAGTTGTTTGTAAGTGTGAGTAGGGAGGGCAGATTAGGAAACTCACCATGGACAGTTAGTTAGTGGAGTGTGTGTGTGCGCGCACATTCTTACATTCTGTTATATATGATTCGGTAATGATGATTCAGGGCATCCATTGGGATCCTTAGTGGAATTTGGGAGCAGAGAGATCCTCTCTCTTGCTTGGAGAGCCTCGTTCTTGGCTAATATCTCTTCCCTATCTTGCTGTCTTCTCTTCTTGTGATTTTTGCAAGTACCATTGATACAGAACTTATCATACTCTATATTAGTTTAAGATATAATATTGATATTATGAAATGTTTTAACAATTCCCCTTCAGCTAAAGTTAACTAAGATTTAAGCTTACCATAAATATATAAACCCTTTTAAAATATAATGTGGGCTCTACCAAATGGGTATGAGGTGACTGATAGTCATGCTCTGGTAAGATATTAGTTGAGTGGATTGGGTTTCTGATAGACACTGGACCAGGCCGAAAATGGAAGAAAAAGGTTTATTGATGATTGGAGAATAATCTCCTGCAGTATACAAGTGATTTCGAGGTCACTAGCCTCCTTACTACCCAACAGGTAACCCCTTTACAGTTATTTCCCCTCTATTTAAAGCTTCCCTTCCTCAAGTCTGTTATAACTAACTATCTGTTAGTTATACTGACCACACTAACTGCCCAATGCTAATTACACCCTCCTAGAATATATTTTCCCCCACCTATTACTCCTATCAATACCAAGCCCTTCAAGATGGACCTTGTCCTTAAGGTCCAGGTGAGGAAAAATCTTCTGCAACTCCTCAGCTACTTCCCAGCTGTTCTCATGCTGTGGTAACTCCTTCCATTTGACCAATACCTCTTTTTTTCCATCTGCTGATACCTTGTGCTGTATAACCTTCTCTAGCTGTAATTGCAATTCCCAATTTTCAGTCAACATTGCAGGCAATGGTTGTGAAAAACAAGTATCCTTCATAGATTTCTTGAGTAAAGAAACATGAAACACGGTGGATCTTGCTGCCATCTGGAAGTTCCAACTTATAAGCAACCTCCCCAATTCTTTGTATGATCTTATAAGGTCCATAAAACCTAGGACTCAATTTCTCATTAGGTTTCTTACCAAAGATCTCATTCTATAAGGTTGCAGCTTTAAAAATACCCAATCTCGCTCCTGAAAACTCACCTCCCTCCTATGCTTGTCAGCATACTTCTTCATTTGATCTTGAGCCTTCAGCAAATTACTCCTTAAATCCTGCAGTAAAGTATCTCTGCTGTCATACATTTGATTAATTTCCTCCAGCTTAGAAGGAATATCAGCCCCCTTGATCAAAAAAGGTGGCTGCTGTACATACATGGCCTGGAAAGGGGACATCTTAGCTGAAATATTAAAATTGGTGTTAAACCAAAATTCAGCCCAAGATAAATGGTTTGGCCATTGCTTTGTTCTGCTGCCAGATAAACACTTCAAATATGCTTCTAAACATCTATTAGCCACCTCAATTTGGCCATCTGTCTGAGGGTGATAAGTAGTGCTCATTTTCAATTGAGTTCCAGCCCTCCTAAACAACTCCTTCCAAAACAAACTCATGAACACCCTATCTCTATCAGAAACTATGGATGTAGGAAATCCATGTAATTTCACCACTTCAGAAATGAAAATATCAGCTACTTCCTTATTAATGTAAGGGTGACTAAGAGCAAAAAAATGAGCATACTTAGTCAACCTATCAATTACCACTAAAATAGTGTCTTTACCTTGAGCCCTTGGCAAACCTCCAATGAAATCCATAGCAATATCTGACCATACCTTTGTAGGTATAGGTAAAGGTTGCAGCAACCCTGCTGGTGCCAAATTACTAGCTTTATTTTTCTGACAAATCTCACAGGCAGTCACATAATCTCTTATTGTCTTCTTCATACCTTGCCAATACAAAACTGCAGCCACTCTTTTAAAGGTCTTAAAAAATCCAGAATGTCTCCCCACAGGAGAATCATGCAACTTCTTTAAAATTAGAGGAATTCTAGCAGACTTTCTTGCTAGCACCAGCCTGTTTTTATAGTACAGTCTGCCTCTATGAACACTGTATCCTGTCTTCTCAGCTGTTTTGGATATTAAGCCTTGGAAAATCTCATACATTGGAGGGTCAGCTTGCATCTCTTCTTCCCAATTACTCCATTCTTCCTCTTGCACCACTGAAATAGCTTTAAAAGCAAACTGTCTTGACAGAGCATCAGCAACTATATTCTCTTTTCCTGGCCTATATTGAATATCAAAATTATATCTAATTAATTTAGTGGCCCATTTAAACTGCTCTTCACTCAACGATCTTTGCTTATTTAAAAATTTCAAGCTTTTTTGATCAGTTCTAATACTTAATTGTTTTCCCAGCAAATAATGTCTCCATTTTTTCACTGCCAACACCACAGCCATCAACTCCCTTTCATACACTGATTTCAACTTGCCTCTTTCTGATAAAGCCTTACTCCAAAATGCAAGAGGTTTGTCTTCTTGCAACAACACTGCTCATAAACCACTTTCAGAAGCATTAGTTTCTAAAATGAATTGTTTAGAAAAATCTGGTACTCCTAAAATAGGCAGTTGCTGCATTACTGCCTTCAGCTTCTCAAAAGCTTTGAGTGTCTCTTCCTCCCAAACAAAAACATTCTTTTTCAACATATCATTTAAAGGTTGAACCATTTTTCCATACCCTTTTACAAATTTTCTATAATATCCAGTCAATCCTAAAAAACCTCTTAACCCCTTGACATCTTTAGGGACAGGCCACTTAGCCATAGCTACCAATTTGTTGGGATCAGCTTCTACACCTTCAACTGAAATTATATGTCCCAAATATTCTAAAGATTGCAGGCCAAAGTTACACTTCTTTCTATTTATATACAACTCTTGTTGCTGTAAAACTTGCAGCACTGCTTTTAAATGCATGGTATGTTCCTCCAAACTACTACTGTAAACCAATATATCATCAAAAAACACCAATACAAACTGTCTCAAGAAAGGTCTAAGTACCTCATTCATGAGTGCTTGAAAGGTTGAAAGTGCATTGGTTAACCCAAATGGCATCACCAAGAACTCATAGTGGTCCTCATGAGTTCTGAAAGCTGTCTTGTGTACATCCTCTGCCTTCATTCTGATTTGATAGTAGCCTGCCCTCAAATCCAGCTTTGAAAACCATGCAGCCCCTCCAATCTCATCCAACAATTCTTCAATAATAGGCATAGGGAATTTGTCAGGCACAGTAATTTTGTTAAGGGCCCTATAATCCACACAAAACCTCCAGCTCCCATCTGTTTTCTTTACTAAAATTACAGGGCTAGCAAATGGGCTGATGCTAGCTCTGGTAATTCCAGCAGACAACATATCTCCCACCAATTTCTCAATCTCATTCTTCTGGTAGTGAGGATACTTGTAAGGCCTCAGATTGGGTATATTGCTTCCAGGTTGCAGATTTATTGCATGATCCCTTTCTCTGAATGGTGGCAGTCCTTGAGGTTCCTTAAAAACCTCCTCAAACTGCTGTAACAACTGCAGCAGTGTTTCAGGGACTGTTTCTGCCTTCCCCTCTCCTCCCATGGACTTCAACTCTATCACAAACCCTTGCTCAGCCTTCAACATATTACATTTGATCAATTTTCTACTTATGGCAACCTTAATCAATTCAGGCTCAGCTTTTAACACTATTTTTCTGTTCTGCACTTTTACAGCTAGTGTCAATTAATCAAAATTAGCTTCTATCTCCCCTAAACCTGCCACCCACTCCACTCCTAACACCACATCACCCCCCCCCCCCCCCCCCCCCCCCCCCCCCCCACCCCCCAAATTCAAACAGATAGCAATTCTGCACAACCTGTAACTCCAAATATAAGGACTTACATACCCCTTGGCAGCTCACCTTGTGTCCATCTCCTATCTCCATATAATAAGCCTGAGTAGGAGTGACTTCTAGCTCTCCAATTCCTTCACCAATTTCATGGAAATGAAATTGTGAGTTGCTCCACAATCAATCAACACCATCACTTTTCTATTCTTTATTTTTCCCCATAACTTGAGTGATTTCTTAGAGGTAAATCCCTCAATACTATGCAATGACAATTGATGTGCTTCCTCCTCTTCTTCTTTAATCTCTTCTTGATCCCCACTCTCATCCTCCTCTACATCTTCCTCCATTATCATCACTCTCAGCTGTTTATTCTTGCAAACATGGTTTGGCTGGTATTTTTCATTGCAAGTATAACATTCTCCTTTTCTCATCTTTTCATTTACCTCCATAGGAGATAACCTTTGAAAACCTTTCTTTTTACTTAGAGGTTCCCCTCCTGTTTTAGCTGCTCCCACAGACTCCAGCATCCTCCCACTCCCTTGCTGCCATTCTTTCCCACTTCTTTGACCTGAAAAACTATGCCTTGATACAGTAGGCACCCATTTTCCAGTTCTGGGTAAATTTCCCAGAACTCTATTCTTCTCTTCAACCTGCCTTGCTTTCATCATGGTTTCCAGCAAGGTTTTTGGTTCATGTAACCTAACCTCTGTCCCAATTTCTTCCTTCAAGCCTTTCACAAACACCTCCATTAGAAAAATCTCCCCAAATCCCTTTCCTGCCCCTACATGCTTTTCAAAAAGCCCAATGTAGGCCTGTACAGACTCTTCTCTTGCCTGGTACCTAGGCACCTTTAAACCCTTCCCATGATTGATTCGAGCTCCAATTCTCCCACCACTGGTACTAGGCCAGAGCTTCTCCCTCCATGGCCACCAAGATAGCTTCCATCTTCTCCTCCTCCCTCACAGCTTGCAGCCTGAAGAACCTCTCTATGCGCGATACCCACCCCACAAGATCTTCTTCCGTGAAGATAGGCATTTCAATTTGCCTCCACTGTCACGCCCCAACTTCCTCTTCCTCCTGATTCTTGGCTCTCACCGGAACTCGCTCCCCCATCACCAGCAGTTCTAGAGTCACGTCCAGCTTCTGCAAGATCTTTTCAATCGCGCCCAAACAGGTGTCCATCGCTACCTGATTGGCCTCCATGGCTTCGCGATCGAGCTCCCTAGCCTTGCGTGTTTCCTCCAGTACTTGCTCTAGTGTCTCTAATCGTGCTTCCATCTTATTGCTGTTCTTCGATGCCATATACGTCTCACAGCCCCAAGATTGGAGCTTTGATACTAGTGATAGACACTGGACCAGGTCGAAAATGGAAGAAAAAGGTTTATTGATGATTGGAGAATAATCTCCTGCAGTATACAAGTGATTTCGAGGTCACTAGCCTCCTTACTACCCAACAGGTAACCCCTTTACAGTTATTTCCCCTCTATTTAAAGCTTCCCTCCCTTTAAGTCTGTTATAACTAACTATCTATTAGTTATACTGACCACACTAACTGCCCAATGCTAATTACACCCTCCTAGTATATATCTTCCCCCACCTATTACTCCTATCAATTTCACACATTTTACCAATCATGTGTCCACAACAAAGGCTGGACAGTTGATGAAAAAGGTATGCAATGAGGGCTAGATTCTCTCAAGATAGCAATGAATGTTGACAGTGTTAACAAGTAGGGATATTTAATACTTCGCTTCTAAGTTTCATTTGTTCGGATGCAATCAATGTTAGCTGCCTTGAACTGTTCCAACAATGTTCTTCAAATATATGATCTGTTTCTTTTGAGATTATATCTAATAAGTGCCAATATACTGCCTTAAATAATCCTGTTAAGACTAATGAGTTATCACCACCTTCTGTTCTTGAGAGTCTCTCAACAGATGCCTCTACAGTAACCGAGAGTCTACCCTGTTCTGAGTTGAACAAGACAGAATTAGCATTACTAGATCTCTATTCTGGGTGTGGTGGCATGTCAACTGGATTGTGCTTAGGTGCCAAAACTGCATCAGTTAACCTTGTCACGGTATCATAGATAAAATCGTTTTCTGTAATGAAATTCTTACTATTTATGAATTCCATTAAATATCATCTATGATACATTGATCTTGCTTTGGTTGGTGTTTTGCTCAGAGATGGGCTGTTGATAGTGATAGGTCTGCTAGTGAAAGCTTGAAACTAAACCATTCGGACACACATGTGAGTGCTGACAATCTTCTGCTACAATAAAGATATTTGATGGTAACTTTTCACATCAGAGATAATATATTCCTTCATTGTATAGGTGCGAAATGAATCTGCTGAGGACTTTCTGGAACTATTGAAGGCGTGGGAAAAGCTATGCAAACGGTATAATGTCAGCAGCACAGAAAGAAAACATCCATTTCGATCCAATTCTTCAGGAGCAAAGAAACGAGGGAATTCTGAAGTTCACGATATTTCTGATGGTGAACTTGAAGTTTCTAAGTTAGTTGATATTTGCTTTGGTGATCCCAATAAAACCGGCAAACGTGGTCTATATTTGAAGGTAATAAATCCAATGTCAACTTTGGAGTATTCATTTTTTTGTCTCATTAAAACCATGTTGTAGACATATTTGCTTACTTGCTCTTAGATAGTGATAGTCATGTGACACTCAAATGACTAGTACTTGCAATTTTGTCAAATTCAATTATATTAGGTAATTACATAATTATCTAATTAAGAGATAATTATTGTGGATTCTAAAAAAGCATGAAAGCTCGTGTCATGCCTCCATCAATAAAAGACAAAAGGAAGTTGAGTGATGGGTTGTAAATTCATTTTGATGACAAAACAAAGTATGGGAACTATTTACAGTAAATGTTAATAAATAAATAAATGGAGTTCAAACTTTTGTTTAGGGATTAAATTAAAAACCGAGTTTTTAAAAAGTTTAGGGACCTTGACAAGTCAAACTTTTGTTCAATGACTAAAAATCTTAACAGAAAAAAGTTGAGGAACCTAAATTTTTGTTCAGGGACTAAAGACTGAATTTTGAAAAAGTTTAGGGATTAAAATCTTAGTTAACCCTTTCTGTAATTAATATTAGTGAAAGCTATTGTATGAATATTAGTGAAAATTAAAGCATGGGTTTTTATTACCTTCAGTTTTTCTATTCACAGAAGCGGAATAGAATGTTTGGGCTTCAATAAAATCATCCTTTTTTTTTTCACAAAGCTCAGATCCATTTGCTTTTTTGAATTTTAGGATACTACTAGCTGTAATAAGAGCCCTGGCAGGCTTCATTTTGTAGATTTTTCTCATGGTCAAAGATTTTCAATTTTAGAACTACCAACTTTATATGCCCCTTTAACAGGAAAAATTTGTTCCTTTACTTTCTTATCATTTACTCATATTGTACACTATTGAATCTCTAATAATGTTTTGGTTGATAAATTGGTGATGATTGCATTACCACGGTTGTTTCATAGGTGCATTGGAACGGTTACAGTGCAAGTGAAGACACATGGGAACCAATTAAAAGCTTAAGGTATGTATTTCTCGATTTTATTCAGTGTGATTGATGATATTGAATATTCTCGGACCATCAGTACTTATTTATATTTGTAGTAAGTGTAAGGAAAGCATGCAGGATTTTGTGAGGAAAGGGATGAAATCAAATATCTTGCCTCTTCCTGTAAGTATTATTTATAGTGTAGAATAGATATGGTAATATCTTGATGGATTTTGCATTTTAAATAGAGCTGCTGCTTAAAATTATTTCAGGGTGAAGTTGATGTTATTTGTGGGGGTCCTCCTTGTCAA
Organism: Glycine tomentella; assembly: GCA_007407185.1. Lineage (NCBI taxonomy): Eukaryota > Viridiplantae > Streptophyta > Magnoliopsida > Fabales > Fabaceae > Glycine > Glycine tomentella. The sequence goes on along the minus strand of PYAF01004843.1, from coordinate 493,545 downwards.
GGAATAAGTGGATATAATCGCTTTCGAAACTGTGCATCACCATTAGATGATGAAAGGAATCGTCAGATTGTGATTTTCATGGACATGGTGAAATTTTTGAAGCCTAGGTATGTCTTAATGGAGAATGTGGTTGACATATTGAGATTTGACAAGGGTTCACTGGGAAGATATGCATTGAGTCGTTTGGTACATATGAACTACCAAGCAAGTTTGGGAATCATTGCTGCTGGGTGTTATGGTCTTCCCCAATTTCGGTTGCGTGTTTTCTTGTGGGGTGCTCATCCAAGTGAGGTCAGTTTTAAAATTTGGTGCTAGATAAAGTTGATAAATGTACAACTGAATACAAACATCTATCTTAATATCTCTTTCAAAGATTGTGTCAATGTTATTCCATCCATATTTATGGGAAACCATATGCCTCTCTCGATCAATGTCTTCAACAGGTTGGGTTAACTGTTGTCATATATAACATTCATTTATTAAAGCTTAATGACAACAACCAAAGCTTTTTTCAATTGGGTAGGTTCACCTACGTGGATCAAATTATGCCATTGTGTTCTATCGGAATATAATTATTCATGGAGATCTAATTCCATTTTAATGGTTTCATTTTTTTTTTTAATTTTTTTAGTTTTTCTCGACCTATAACTGGTCATCTAAAATGTTATGCAAGTCTTTTCTTAATTTTTTAATTTTTTTTGGCTAGCTCAAGGAAGAAAGGTTGCCCATGTTTTATATGGAGTATTCTAGCCATATTTTTACCCCTAGGACTAGATATATGGAGTGTGAATTTTGTGGTAGGACTGGACATTTGTGAGTTGTCCAACATTGAGATCAGATTACTGCTCATCTCTTAGGAGGATTCTAGCCATACTTTTAGCCAACCCGGGACATCTTAACAATATCTAATCAATTAGTCCCTCGTGAAATTTTGTTCTGTGTTAGATGAGGCGTGCAACACGTGATTAAGAACCAGGGCCATAGTGTTCATGATATCACAAAAAATGTGAGGAAGTGAGTGATGGATGGAAAGTTTAGACAATAGAGCCTATATCGAGGTGATTTTGGTAGTGGCATGAGTTCAGCTTTGATATTCAGATTTTTAAAAAAATAGCAACATCAACAACACCTTTAACCCAAATTAATTGGGGTTGGTGGTAAATGAATCTAATGATAGACATGAGAAAGTTGAAAAGAAAAAAAAAGAAGGGGGAGGGGAAATAAGACAAAATAAAAGAAAATAAGATCAAAGAAATGTAGGGTGAAAGGAGGGGGGAAATAAAGAGGCAAAGAACTAATAAGGGACCGTCTGGAACGTAGAGATGATAACGGGCCTAACCCTCCACCAAGGTTATAGCTTTTCTCCACTCCGTCCTAAGACACACTGTCCGCCAATCTATATCCCACTCGATTAAGTTTTGTTTAATTACCTTTCCCTAGGTAAGTTTCAGTCTACCTCTACCTTTCTTTGTGTCGAGCTCTTGGTAACAAACTCTTGTTCTTATGGGAGCATCCAGGGGTCGTCTCATTACGTATCCAAACCACTTCAATCTATGCTCCCTCATCTTTTCATTCACCAGTACTGCTACTACCTTTCGTCGATTATCTTCATTTCTTATCTTATCCATTTTTGTATAATCATACATCCACCTTAACATCCTCATTTCTGCTACCCTTATTTTATGCTCATATTGTCTGTGTTGGTCAACATTCAGCTCCATATAATATTGCAGGTCTTATAGTTGTTCTATAGAATATTCCTTTTAGCTTAAGGGGAATTTGCGGTCACACAAAAATGCAGATGCACTTCGTCATTTCATCCACCCTGTTCTAATTCTATGATTTACATCCTCATCAATCTCTCCACTTTTTTTCAAAATTGATCCCAAGTATTTAAAAGCATCTTTCTTGGGTACCTCTTTCTCAAGTAGATGCATGGGGTCTTGATCATCATCTCTTACCAGCGAGAACTCACACTTCATATACTCAATCTTGTTCTGACTTATGTGAATCCTTTATACTCCAAAGTGTTTCTCCACAATTCAATTTTTCTATTAACACCGTTTTTAGTTTCATCAATAAGCACAATATCATCTGCAAAAAGCAAACACCATGATGCTTTCTCTTGAATATCTTTTGTTAGTTCATCTATCACTGAGGTAAAGAGATAAGGACTAAGAGCCGAACCTTGGTGTACACCTATCGTGATAGGAAAATACCTTAATGTTCCATAACAAGCTTTCACACATGTGGTAGTCCTATTATACATATCCTTGATTGCATTAACATACTTTAATGGTACTTTTTTCTTCTCAAGAGTCCACCATAAAATTTTTTTTTGGGATCCTATTGTATGCTTTCTCAAGATCTATGAACACCATATAAAAAAAGAGCATGTGAAAAAAATGGATTCTTGAGGTAAATGCGAGAAGAGCTTCTAGATCTACTTCCTTGATCGGAAGCGGTTCAAACTTGCTCTCAATCACCGAGATAACAAAACCATAATCTTGAGGTAAACCTTAAAGAATCACATCAATGTATTCTTGAGGAGTAATCGAATCTCCAATAGAGGCTAACGAATCAGCTATGGCTTCGATCCGTAACATGAATTCTGAAACCAATTTGGTTTTGCAAGTTGTAGAGCGCAACTCTGTTCATAACTGGCAATCTGTTGCACGATTTAATTTCTGAAAGTGATCATGAATTTCCTCCCACAATTGATAAGAATGCACGCTTCCAATAACATGTGACAAAATCAAGCTTGAGGGAGATGATTGGAGCCAGGGAAGAAGCATTTGTTCCAGTTGCTCCCAAGAAGTATCTGTAGGATTAACAATTGCATTGGAATACTTTGACAAACGAGAAAATGCTGAAGCCTGTGAGTTTTGATTACTGGCTATACTTGTTGGCACCATAACAGGAAGTTCTTATCATTAAGTTTTTCAGAAATGGTGTGCAAAGTGATAGGTGCAGTGGAATGAGGAGGTGAAGGATCGCTTTCGGCCACGTTTGTAACTTTGCATCGTCAAGCTCAATATACCATATTAATGGTTCAGAGAAAGTTTAGAGAATAATTCTAGAACAAAAAAATGATTTCATTCCCAAGTGTATAACTGTTATGTATCGAGGTTAGTTATAACGGCTCTAACTAACCCAAGGCTCAAGACAGCTGTCAATTGACAGTTGTCACACTAAATGATTTACTTAGAATAGCTAATACCCAAGATATTGCAGTAATAGACTCATCTCAATACAATATTCACACAGACGGCTAAGGTGGTCCATGGAGTCATGGTTTATGGTGGACAAGTAACTCTTCACTAATAGATTTATTAATAAGATATTGAACGATGCAAATGAATTACTTGCAACTATCAATTTTCTGCAATAAAAATTAGTTTACAAATTGCCCATTTTGCCCTTTGGCACGTTGTTCTCTCCCTCTCTTGTTCTCTTTGCCTCTCTCTTTCCTTTCTTGTCTGAGCGCCATCACCAGAGGCTTTGCCACACTTCTTTTTCTTTCCTCTTTTCCGCTTCCGCTCCTCTCTGGCCAAAGACCATTGCAACTGCAACTATGACAGGGCCTTTGCATCTACCGGCCTCACAATTGCACCCCCTCCGTTCCTCTTCACCCCTCATCAATCTGCATCATGATTTATAGCTGCTGCTCAGCATAATCTAACCAGTGCATCTTAATGAAGATCTGAACATTCAATGCGTGCCTGAAAAAAAAAAAAAACACAAACGTAAGCGTAAATAAATAGAGCCCCTTTTCTCTCTCTATCGAAACAAAGAAAGGGGGGAATTTTATATTTCCTTGGTTCCACTGGCATTGGTGTGTTTGAGGGCTTCTTTGAAGTCATTTTTGTGGAGGAAGATGACAGTGGCAACAAGCCTGAGCATGGTGTTGTTTCCGATATTGGGATCAAAGAGACATTCCTTGAGGCTGGAGATGGCAGTGTGACATCAAGGCTATTGGTTACACAGAGAGAGAAGCGGAAAAGAGAAAGACAAAGAAGGTTGGCAATGCTTCCAAGCAGCACACGGCAGAGAACGGCAACAAGGGAGGAATGAGAGTGGAGGGATAGAACAATGTCTCAAGGATGAACTTGTAATTTCCAAATTAAATAAATTGGTAATAAAATTGTAACCTGTTAAAAAAATTTGTTAGACCACATGACTAGGTAGTCCATTAGAAAAGCTATAATTTTGTGTGAAAGTATACATCTCAAGTTTCAAGGGTTTGAAGAAATTGTTATATTCATTTATGATTTGTTCACTGTCAATCTCTAGCAGGTTATACCCCAATTTCCACTGCCAACGCATGATGTTATTGTCAGATACTGGCCTCCACCAGAGTTTGAGGTATTGATCCTCATGCTTAATTGTATAATTCCATCAATAGTCTTGTATATTTTTACTAGTTTTGGCTTTTATATGCAGCGCAATGTTGTTGCTTATGATGAAGACCAACCTCGTGAGTTAGAGAAAGCTATTGTTATTCAAGATGCCATCTCTGATCTTCCTGCCGTACTGCTCTACATTTATTTGTTTTTTTCCTTCTTTTTTTATGTTTGGGCAGACTCCTCTAAAGTGAGCTGGTCTTGAAAGTGTAAAAATAAGGGTACCCTTTATTTTTTTGTGCTTGGTGATATTAACTCACCAAGATTCTAAGGTGGATATACCCTTGCTCACTATAGACACTTACTTTAGATGACCTTTTTCTTTATGTTTACTAGTGTTCCACATGAATTTAAAATAATTCAATATTATAGGTCATGAACACTGAAACTCGTGATGAAATGCCATATCAAAATCCTCCAGAAACAGAATTTCAAAGATATATACGATCAACTAAGTATGGTAATAGCACCTTCCTTTCTGCGCATAATTTGTTACTGATCATAAAAATTGTTTTTATGTGGTATAGTTTTTAACTGCAACATTTCTGTGATAGTTGACTCTTCATTCATCTGTAATATTAAATATAAAAATAAGTTTTGAATTTTATTTGTTCCAGATTCAAGTTATGAAGCTTAGTTGATTTGAGTTCATCATAAGCACTTATTTTTCCTATGTTTTCTTTGTAGTCATTTCATCTGCACATCTTATCTGCATTTTTTCCTTTTGTAATTGCTCTCTTATGTATGTTGTCAATTGATCTTTGGACCAAACATCAGCTCATCTTTTGTTTCCTTGTTATTCACTGAGCAGAGATGACTGGGTCAAAATCAAATGGCACAACAGAGAAAAGACCCTTATTGTATGATCACCGTCCCTACTTTTTGTTTGAAGATGACTACCTACGTGTTTGTCAAATTCCAAAGCGCAAGGTTGTAATCTATATTAAGTTCATGAATTACACTTTTGCTTCATTCCTTGTTCACCCGTAAATATAATATGATTGTAGGGTGCAAATTTCCGTGATCTGCCTGGTGTAATTGTAGGAGCTGACAATGTGGTTAGACGACATCCGACAGAGAATCCATTGCTACCATCTGGAAAGCCATTGGTTAGTCTTTATGTTGTCATTGGAAAGAGGTTTATATCATTTATTTCTCTTCATTGGATTAATCATCAATTTGGTACCCAAATTTTTAAGAGCTCCAATCTGGTCCTTCAATTCTTCAAAATGGATCACTTGGTCCTTTCCGTCAAATTGGCGTTGATGGCATTAGGATGGAAATTCCGGCAGTTTCATTTGCAAATAGTGGCAGCTAAAAACCGCGACTATATTTTATTTTTATTTTTACAAACACTGCCTTGAGGAGAGCAACCACCGCCAGCACCGTCTTCTTCACCGGCATCGGAAAATTTAGCTTTGTCATCTGGTACTCCTAAAATAGGCAGCCACTACATTGCTGCCTTCAGCTTCTCAAAAGCTTTGAGTGTCTCTTCCTCCCAAACAAAAGCATTCTATTTCAACATATCATTTAAAGGTTGGGCCATTTTTCCATATCCTTTTACAAATCTTCTATAATAGCCAGTCAATCCTAAAAAACCCCTCAACCCTTTGACATCTTTAGGAACAGGCCACTTAGCCATAGCTACCAATTTATTAGGATCAACTTCGACACCTTCAGCTGAAATTATATGTCCCAAATATTCTAAAGATTGCTGGCCAAAGTTACTCTTCTTCCTATTTATATACAACTCTTGTTGCTGTAAAACTTGCAGCACTGCTTTTAAATGCATGGTATGTTCCTCCAAACTACTACTGTAAACCAATATATCATCAAAAAACACCAATACAAACTGTCTCAAGAAATTTCTCCTCCTCCTTCATAGCTTGCAGCCTGAAAAATCTTTCAATACGCGATACCCACCCCACTGGATCTTCTCCGGTGAAGACAGGCATTTCAATTTGCCTCCACTGTCGTGCCCCAGCCTCCTCTTCTTCTCGATTCTTGGTTCGTGCCTCTCTCGCCGGAATTTTCACCCTCAACGCTAGCATTTCCAGCGTCACAGCCAGCTGCTGCAATACTTGCTTAATCGCGCCCAATCGGGTTTCCATTGTGACCTTATTGGCTTCAATTGCGACCCGGTTAGCTTCCAAGGCCTCGCGATCCATTTCCCTGTCTTCGCGTGTCTCTTCCAAGACTCTCTCCAGTGTCTCTACCCGCGCTTCCATCTTATTGCTGTTCTTCGTTGCCATTCACGTCCCACAGCCCCAGAATGGAGCTCTGATACCAGTGATAGACACTGGACCAGGCCGAAAATGGATAAAAGAGCTTTATCGCAGAAAGGAGAAGGTTCTCCTTCAGTTTACAAGTGGTTTCGAGGTCACTAGCCTCCAATTACCCAACAGGTAGCTGTTTACAGTTATCTTCCCTCTATATAAAGCTTCCTTCCCTCCTAAGTCAGTTATAACTAACTAACTATTAGTTATACTGACTACAGCACCTATTATTTTGCTTATTACACCCTCCTAGTATATATTTTTCCCCACCTATTACTCCTATCAGTACGCTATATCAGTTTAAATTTAAATCTTTTGTAAGGAAGTTTGAAAGAAGTGTATGAAGAGATTAATAGCATCCAAACATGTCATGATCACATACCAATCTGTATGAGCACTTATTATAAGAAAAATAAGATGTAATTGGATGTATCTGGTTTCACCAAGCAGTTGAACTAACAGGTTTTCTGTTTAGGTTTCTTAATTCTTGTCTAAAACAGCATGAAGTCAAATTAATCTTATTTTCGTTCTAGAAAAGCCAAACATGTAGTCATTTTGACAAATACATCTAAATTTTTTAAGAAGTACGATACTTATAATGATATCGGAGATACTGATAATGCTTGGAAAAAAACGAATTGGCTTTAATATGTTATTCCCAACAGTCAGATTTTCTGCGAAACATAATCGAAGGACTATACGTGCTCTGACTATTATTCTATGCTGTCTCAGGTCCCAGAATATTGCTTCACTTATGAGCATGGGAAGTCTAAGAGGTGATTTTTTTTCTTTCAATAGAGTAGTATATCTGGTGATTTTTCTTGCTTTACTACATATGAATGACTTTTAATTTTTATTTTCACATATATGTAGACCATTTGCACGGTTGTGGTGGGATGAGAATCTTCCTACTGCACTAACCTTCCCAAGTTGTCATAACCAGGTCTTACCCCGGTCTTTGATTTGTTATAGAAATTACACAAATTGATTTCTTATATATTTTAAAGTCTTGTAGGTTGTACTGCATCCAGAGCAGGATCGAGTCCTCACTATACGAGAATTTGCCAGGCTGCAAGGATTTCCTGATTATTATAGATTCTATGGGACTGTAAAAGAGAGGTACAAAACATTCTTTAATTTAATAAAAACATAAAATAGGCTTAAATATGTTTAATGCGTAAAAATATACAAATGTTTGGTTTTAACCCCTTTAAATTTTGGGTTGTATCCCTAATCAATTGTATCATAAAAACTGTTCATACATTGCCATGTGTCGGCTGGACAAGTTTTCAAGTTATTTTTGTTTTACTCTCTTTTTGTTTTTTAAAACCATGCAATGCACGGGTCCAACTGCTATTTTTTTAAAAGTGAGCATTGTCACAGGTTGTTAAATGCCACATATCACTTAATAGTTAATTGAGAGCTGAAATCCATTTTTCACATCAGCACTCAAAGAATGTATGATATGATAATGACGGATCAAAAGTGCTCTTTTTTAAAAAAGCAAGGATTACCAACTAAAACTAAATGTAAAACTGAAATATAGTATATTTAAGACTATAAAGTACTAAGGATGCACTTTAGAATCAATTACTTTGTTTGCAGGAAGCAATCCTATGGTTGCAGTTTCCGAATAGCCAGAGACTGAAAATAATATTCTTCTAATTATTTCTTGCATTTAACCAAGTCTCTGTACATTTAATTTTCTGTATTATTTTTGTTATGATGCTATTTGTAGGTACTGTCAAATTGGAAATGCCGTTGCTGTTCCTGTTTCACGGGCTTTAGGTTATGCCCTAGGACTTGCTTATAGGAAGCTCAATAGAAATGAGCCACTTGTAACCCTCCCTTCCAAGTTCTCTCACTCCAATTATCTTCAGTTATCTAAATGCATGTTTGGAAACACGTCCAACGAGGTGAATTCACGTCCATTCAGGGCTTTGGATGTGGAAGCTAAATCGGGTAGCATTGGCCAAGACACGCATATGGAAGAATCAACACAGCTCCAAACATGCTATAACAATCAGCCTGGCAACACTGACTAACATTCATCCTATTCTTTCCATTGATTTCATTGTAACCAGTGTTTATATTTAAAGTTGTTGCTGAGAAATTTTCCTTTATATGTATCCGGTGAATTCTCCTCAGCAACTCCACTTTAGTTGAATTCTCAATTTTATTTATTTGCATATCTCTTTGGCTTTAGCTAGTAAGCTAATACGTTCAAGACTAGAGGTAATCTTGAGAATTGCTTTCTTTCTGAGTAAGTGATTCTTTCCTTGCCTGATTTCTTTCATGTAATCAAACAGGTGGTGTAGCAATGCTACCCATTGCATTTACAAGTGTCAATTGTCTTTTTTGGCATGGATGGATTGGTATGTGCTCTTTTCAGTTCTAAAATATAAGCTAATTTAACCAACTTAAAAGGGGATTAAGAAAGTTGGTTAATGTCATTTAATTCTTCTCATGACATTTAAAAAAGAGTTTTGCTAATCGGTATCTTGAGGCATTGATTAAGAAACTAAAAAAAGAAAACATTTATTGTAGAGATCATAGGAGAGTTTTAAAAAAATCATGGGTGAAGTAATTTTGCACATTCAAATAAAGAACATTTCTCATATTAGTTTTTAACCAATGTCTTACGGGCACTGTTAACTCTTTGGCTAGTGTACAAAATTGTCCAAGTAGTATTAAAATGGTAAATTTGAGTATCGAGTCCACAGGGACTTTGATTGGACTTAGAGTTCATATATGTCTAATTTTAAGCAATTGACATAATGAATTTTGGTACTTGCAAGTGATAATGCATGTAAATATAAATTCAAGGTATAATAAATTACGAAACAAATTATATGCAAGAGAGAAAACACAAAAATTAGGATAGGTGAGTTGACAGTCAATTTAGAATATAGAACATGTTGGGGCTCAGTTAAGGAAACTACTCTTTACACAATATTAAAGATTTTTGTCATTTAACATTATTTTACGTATTACCTGTATCTCCTAACCTACTCTAACCATGATTCTTCATGTGAAAAACCCTAAATTACCTAAGTTCACTCATAATCCCTCAAAAGCTACATCAAATAATTTGCATCAAGAGTAAAGATGACGACTTTAAGCTAAACAATATCATTCTATCCCTAGACATGAATTATCTAGATGTTTTTTTTCAGTTCTTAGGATCTAAACATATTCCAATGTATAAAAATCATAACACTACATGCACATGGATGAACAAACCACAAACATGACAATAAACTCATAAAAGAGACAATAATATGAAAATAACATTAAATAATAGTGAGAATCATTACATCAAGAGTGTTTGATTTCTGAGCTTCCAACAATGGGTGGTTTAGTCTCTCATTGTCATGAGAGACTTACAAAAACAAAGGAAAACAAGAGACAATGGAAGGAAATGGGAGAACAAGGGTGTAGAGCAAGCTTCTATGGACTTAATTCTTCTTTCCTTCATGCCCTAGGTTTCTCTCCTACTTCCTGAACTAATAGAACAATGTTTCTCCTTCCTTTTATCTTCAAAACACAACTAACTTGTATTTCTCGATATTGGTCACGTGTTAAGCGCACATGCAGAGTCCAGCTGGATAAGTGGTCATGTGCTAAGTGGGTCTGTCGCGCTAAGCGCACTACTCCAAATCCTCAATTCATATTCCAGGTCTCTTATGTGTAATCCTACAAAAAATACAACCAACACACTATAAAAAAAAAACAAATTTTAGCATTTATTGGATAAAAAGTTCAAAAGAAGCTAATTCCTAAGTTTTAATCACAAAAGAAGCATTAAAAGAGGAAAAAGAAAATAGTTGTTAATATAATTTAAATGTACAATTCACGTATGCATAACAATTATCACGCACTAGTTAGTATTTACCAAAAAATAATATTTTTTATTAAGATGTCATGCAATTGAATTTAATATCAAGAATAGCAAATAGTTATTGGAATTAGAATCACAATTAATTGAAGGGTGTTTTTGGAATAATTTCATTAAATATAGTCAAAGTTGTTAAAATTGGTATATATTTGAGTTCAAAATTTTTTTTGTTGTTTCTTATATTTAGGTTTAGAGGGAGTATGTGTTAACATGATGTAGTTAAGGAGTACATTACAAAAGTGTGGTTGGTATCTCATGTTATATGTATGTTTAGGTAAAAAGAAACACGTCAAAATCCAAAATTAACAACACAAAACCAAGGTAAAATGCACCACATGTGTCAATTATTGATAACACCCAACCAAACGTGTTGAACGACGTTATAGTCAATTGATTTAATCAATGTGATAATGAGAAATGAATGAGCGAGTATTTAGGCTTGAGAAAGAATACAACTTTGGGTGGTGACAACAGTGTTTTTCTAGGGAATAAGGACTTATGATTTGCACCTCAGAAAATTATCAATATGTAGGAGTGTTTAGAACCTAACCAGTCCAAAAAAATAACTGAAACCGACCCAAAAAATCGATGGGATATGCTTTATACACCATTTCCTTTTCTAATACACCATTCTAATTTTTGAAATTTAATAAATGGCCTTGGTTGTTTCTTCATTATTTTGGTTGTTGGTGTTGTGTGAGTCATTTTTGCGTTTCGGTTCTGCGTTTTGGTTTTGCTGAGTTGTTCGGTTTAGGCTGTGCATTGGTGGTTTTGTTGTTGGAGGGGCTAGTTTTGGGTGGTAGTTAACGCATTCATTCAGTGTTTGGGTTCGTCGGAGTGACGTCCGTGGTGGCTACAATGAGGTAAGCTTTTTTCTTTTTGCCATATGAATTCGGTGATCCTTATGGATTATATGGATTACATAATTCATATGTGTTACGTGATCCGTAAGAAGCACACAGTTTAAGTAATCCGTATGATTCATATAGATTAAGTAATCCGTAAGAACCATACAGATTAGGCAATCCGTATACTTCTTATGGATTAGTTAATCTATATGAACCACACAGATTACCTAATCCGTGTGTTGAAAAACAATTTTTTTTATAAAAAATTCCTATATTTTATTAAAATTGATTTTCATTGAAAAACAATAAGTAATAAATTGGATACATGTTGTATTTTTTGTGGATGAAATACAATAAGTTAATATTTTGATTGTTTATTTAAATTTATTATTAAAATTTCAATGTTATATTAGTATATTTTATTATTTATTTAATGAACACTTTATTGAATTTAGTTTGATTTTGTAATATTGATGTTGACAAAAATATTTGTTGAATTTGTTTTATTATATGAATTTAATGTTGGTAAATATTATTATTATTATGTGTATGTTTTTATTAATGATTAAATTTAATTTTAATTTGTTAAGATGGACAACGATGAGTTGATGTATGACAATATTATGTCTGGAGAAATTAATATGAATGAAGACATTGGAGAGAACTCTGATGGGTTTGAAAATATGAATTGTTCAGTTGATTGTTCTGCACCGTTCCATACGTCTGAGTTATTTATATGTTTTTGAATTAGGTTAAACTTGGGAAATTAATGATTTAAAAAGACTAAACAGTACTATCCATTTATTGTAGGTGTTTCTTTGTGGTGAGGACGTATTGAAATGGGATCGTACTGTTGCATATAATGGTTTTGTAGTTGTCATAATGAGGTCTGACATGTCAACTGGAAAGAAGGGAAGGACATTGTTTGTGTTAATTGGTTGTGAAAGGAGTGGAAAGTATAGACGATTCAAAAAAGATTTGGTACCTACTTCGACCAGCACTAGAAAATGTGATTGTCCTTTTAAGCTGCGAGCTAAGCTAGTCCAGGGAGGTGAAGGGTGGATGGTCAAGGTAATATGTGGCATGCATAATCATGCTTTGGCTAAGTCATTTTGTGAACACCCATATGTTGGGCGACTAACTGAAGAGGAGAAGATCATTTTTACTGATATGACCAAGTCCATGGTCAAACCAAAGAACATTCTTGAAACAAGTATTCAATGCAAGATATACATACTGCACACTTATTAGAGACAGTAATACTGAAATACAACAATTAATGAAACTTCTTGAACGCGACATGTATATTCATTGGCATAAATTGAAGGATGAAAATGTTGTACATGACATATTTTGGACACATCCGGATGCAGTGAAATTGTGCAATGCATATTATATGATTTTTTTGATTGACAGTACATATAAAACAAACAGGTACATACTTCCTTTACTTGACATTATTGGTGTGACACCTACTGAAGTGACATTTTTAGCTGCATTTGCCTATTTAGAGGAGGAATGTATAAACAATGTTGTGTGGGCCCTTGAATGCTTTAAAGGGATTTTTCTTAAAAGTGAATTTTTCCCATAGGTCATTGTTACCGATAGAGATTCAGCATTGATGGGTGCAGTGAAAATTGTTTTTCCAAAGTCAACCAATTTATTGTGTCAGTTTTACATTGGCAAGAATGTGAAGGTAAAATGTAAAACTTTTATTCGGCAAAAAAACACATGAGACTATGTCATGGAAGTATGTTGATTGTGCTACTGAGAAGAAATATGATGATTGTCATATGAAGTTTGAAATTGCATGTTCACCATGGCCAACGTTTGTTGATTATGTGAAAGAAACATAGTTGAATTCCCACAAAGAAAAATTTGTTACAACATGGACAAATAAAGTCATACATTTTGGAAACACTATTACAAATAGGTAACAAAATCGGAATAATTGCTGAAATTATGATTTCAATAAGTTTAATGTCTTTGAAATTAATTGTTTTGACCATAAACTGCAAGGTTGAGTCTGTCCATTGAACCTTAAAGCGGCTACTACAGAATAGCCTTGGAGATTTATGTAGTGTTTGGGATGCCATGAACAATATGATCACTTGGCAACATACTCACATAAAGGCATCTTTGGAAAGAAGCACACATGTGGTCGGACATGTTTTCAAAGTTAAGTTGTACAAGAGACTTATCGACACGGTGTCCAGGTGTGCGTTAAACCAAATTGTTGCTGAGTTCGAGCGAGTCAATTATGCGGGCATTGACAGTTCTCGTTGTGGATGTGTTATGAGAACTATGTATGGTCTCCCTTGTGCATGTGAGCTACATACATACGTTGTTGGCAGCATTCCGCTTAACAACATTCATATTTTTTGGCGGAGGTTAAATTTTTTGACCAAGGTTTGCATGAGTGCGAAGTCAGCATAACTGAAGAGATGGAATCCATATCCAATCATTTTGAAAAGCTTGATCTAGCACTGGTATTGTATCATGATGATACACAGGTGGCGGATCCGATATAGTATGAGCCTGTAAGGACCCTCATTGTGGCGCGGGTGGCGCCAGATCCCACGCTGATAGCGCTGGGATCCTTCAGCAGAAAACCCTATTAAGGGTGTGGCGCGGATGGCACCAGACTCTCTGGAATGTGGCGCCAGGATCGCGCTGGCAGCGCGAGATTTTCTGGAGGTCCACGCCTGGAGCCCCAGAGTTGGCGTTGGGGCGCCAACTGGGTGCGAACTATGGCGCGGGTCGCGCGGGGTTTGGAGCGGATCGCACCACAGGTTCGGCTTGTCCACGCTGTTGGCGTGGGAGCGATGCTGATGGCGCCACAGTTCTGTACCTGGCGCGGATCACGCGGGAAGGTCGGTGCAGACTTTATTAAAGGGGGGGTCGCGTTTTGGAGGAGAAGAAAATGATTTTCTTCTTCCTCAAGGCCTCCAACAGCCATGGGAGAGCTTCCCAAGCTCCCATGACCTTACCTTATGACCCTAAATGCTTCCTTAACCCTTTTCTCCCCTTAGAAACCAAGCATGAGCAAGAATCCTTCCTCCATATTCATTGAAACCCCACAGAAACCCCTTCTCTGAGAAAGGCTGAAGAGAACTCGAGTTTGGACGAGGAATGGCGGTGTCTCAGCTGCACCAAGGCTAAGGAGAGCAGCCCAGAGGCCTTCCTCATCGGTTCTGAGGTAAGAAACTCGAGTTTCTCTGATTGTTTTAGGGATTGGGGGGTTTTGATGAATAGTGACCCATCTGTGATAGAGCTAGAATTAGCTCTGGGTCCAGTTGAGAGATGTGTTTAGAATGATGTGAGGAGGAAGGATTAGCTTTCAGTTTGTGATTTGGTGACTGTTGGTTTTGGCTGTAGGTTGTGCATGTGTGACTTGGACTGAGTCACTTGATTTGAGACATGCAAGAGCCAAAATGACGGGCTTGAGGTGCCTGAGTGGCCATGGAGACAGTGTCTTGTGATATAGACCGTCCAAGCCCTGTGGAAACCCTGAGTTTTTGGATGGTATGAGCTGGGACGCTCATTGTGAATGGCTGGTGTTGAGTCTGTGGTGACTCTGAGGCCATGTTGATCTGAGATGGACCACTGAGGGTCTATGAAAGGGCTTGTAGAGGATGAGCCTGATGAAACTTAGGTAGATGACCTGGGTTGATGGGAAGGACTGTGGTTCCTTTCCCTGGGGCAGTTGTGGACTGCCTGATGAGCTTGTTCATGTTTACCTGCTTGAATGGTCTGTGATGTGTGTTTGTATGCCTTGGTAGGGTTTGACACCGTGGGTGTCAGAGGAGCAGACCATCAGTCGAGGCTAGAGCTGTGAGGCACGGCTTGCCAGGTAAGCTCATCGTTCTGGGGATTATTTTCCCTTTCTCTTGTTTGCCACCCAAGTGGGGTGAAGGTTGCATGCCATGTTTGAATTATATATATGTGTGTATATGTATATGCATGCAGTTGAGAGGAAGGCCAATGTGGCCTTTATTATTGAATCTATGTGCTGTAAGCCTGATGGGCTATATGAACGGTACTTGGAGTGAAACTCAGACCGTTCCAGGATTATGAATATATGATGAACCCTAGGTTAGACATTGAGACAATGTGAGGGTATTGAGACACCTGATGTAGCAGGTGTGAGTGGCCGTGGGCCTTTGATGGATGAACACTGTGAGGTGTTCAATGACTCTGATGGAATGCAGACCATGTGATGGTCTGTGATGGAATCTATAGGATATTGGCATAGTATCGGGCTAGCTGAGGTTCCCTAGCCAGAGGAAGAGTTTGAGGACTCCCTAGAATAGCTGAGATTCCTTGGGAGGTGCCACTGCTCTCCACCAAAATCCTAAGGATGGATTGCCCTATAGGGATGTTCCTCCTTAGGAAATGATGTTGAAAAGTCCTGGATGTGATTGCCCTGTAAAGGAGGTTCTTTCCCAGGCCAGTGTATGTGGAAGTCCTGGAGGTGATTGCCCTATATGGATGTTCTTGCCCAGGCATGCGTTATGAAAGTCCTGGAGAGACTAGACAGTAGACAGATATGTTGTATCTCTAAGAGAGGGCTTCCCGAGGGGATGAGAGCCTAGGGCCTCTTAGATGAGCCATATCTGGATGAGCAAAGTCCTGAGTGAGAGTCCTCAGGCATTGTTTACATGGTTTCAGGAGGCGGTGCCTCTCTGGTGTTGAGAAGTGTCCAGGGGGTGACACTTATGATACGGTACCTCTGTGAGATGAGTTTCAGATGGCTGTGAGAGCCAGGACGAGATGTAATACCTCTGATGCTGAGAGCATCCAGTTATAAACCCAGATGGCTGGGATGTATGATAGCCAGGATGATATCCTAGGCTTTGTTGTGCTTGTGCTTGGTAGTAAACCAGGGTCAAGGAGGATCTCCCAGAATCCTGAGTTTACTAAGACGTTTGTCTCACCCTGTGTGGGGTTTGTGGTTTTCAGGTGCTTCTTCTAGAGGAGAGGAGCAACCTTAGGGCAGGAGGCCCTAGTGGAGCTGACAGGCTGGAGAGAGGGCTGCAGTAGAAGACCAGAGCAGAGCTTCCGAAGTTGAAGCTGGTCTTAGTTTCTCTGTGCAGGGGGCAGGGTGTGTGAACACCCATTGTACTGTACATATTTTGATGTATAACCACTGATGTGTGGTTTTGTGTTTGGATTGTATGTGTAAATACAGACCCTGATATATATATATATATATATTTGAGTTTATGTTTCCTCCTGACTTTCTTTGTTTGGTTTTATATATGCCTATGTTTTATGTTGAGTTAACTGGATCAACAGGGGCTTATGTATGATGTTATATAGTGTGTTTTATATTCCATGTATAATGTAATCAAGAAAAACGATTCTATCGCTTCTGCACCGCATTTAGATAACGCTAATAGCGCGCTTCTGATATTATTAATGATAACACGCCCGGGGTGTTACAGAGCCACCGTCGAAGTGTGTCTACGTAGCTCCCCAACTTGTGGCAGAGTCATGAATAGGCGAGAAATACGATAGAACCACTCTATATATCCAACAACACATTGACTTGGATAATTAACCAAGTCTCCAGTCGCTACAAGGAATTTTGAGAAGTGGAGTCATCTTTCTTCAACATCTTCTGTGGATGGGGTTTGAGAAACACGCTCTGGAATATGTTGAACATATCCAAACTGCCTAAGGACCCGCTCTGGTAAATGCTTCACAATGTAAGGACCCCATCTAAGGGACCCAGAAAATAAAGAAATCATCTCAAAATCTTTGTGGGCACGGTGATCCCTATACGGTGTCCAACAAACATCATTAAGCATCAACCTATCTATATACTTACGATAGAATGTAACTGGTAATGCCTTAGCACTCTTCCAGCGGCAGGCATGCGGTTGCCTTTCCTGGTACTGATCGTTTGCAACCACATTTCTGACAGTTGGAAAATGCTCATAGATCCAGCACTACAGTTTCAAAACCAAAAGTCAACAATACATCAAACATAACAAACACACAATCTTGTTTATATAATACATGGTCTGATGTATAAATATAATTACATGTAATAAAGTAATATATCCTGCAAGATGTTTCCTGTGGTGTTGACATGCTAATTCAAATTATCATACATGTGCCCAAGAGCAGCCGCTCCCCAACAAAATCCTGCAAATTGGTCCATATCGCGAAAAACGTATAAGAATACCACACCTATATGTGTGGCACTCTTGTTAGCAAACACAGTGCACCCCACAAGATGCAGCAAATATGCCCTGGCTGCTAATATCCACTGCCTTGCTGGACACTTCACATCATATAATTCTCGTAGCCACGACATTCGAAACATATGCCCCGTGGCATTATGTTGTCTCAACTTTAGCTTCTTCGATGGTTACCTCAAGCAATTCAACCAATAAAGTAATTACCTCTCCCACGTCAATTGCATCATACGTATGGAACGCTCCGATCATAGGGACATGCAAGAGAGATGCCACGTCATCCAATGTCAACGTAAGTTCCCCCACAGGCAAATGGAAGCTACTAGTTTTAGGGTGTCATCTCTCCACAAAAGCATATAGCAATCCCCTGTCTCCAGTCTCCACTGAGAAAGAAATAAAAGGCTTAGGCTCGTAGCAGCCACTAAGCCTTCAATCTCAGTTGTAGGCTTCCCAAATTTAACCATTTTACGTTCGTGAGAAGCCAATTTTAACTCTGCATGTTCCTGCAATAATGACTATATCAGTTTACAAACATTATCATCACTAATAATACTTATTTTGTATGTAATTCAAGATATTAATACCTCTCCTACCCATACTTTAACAGCCACATGATCAGCGTACTCTGTCAACACAAAATAATATTCTGCCCGGCCTGGAAAAGATTTTGACTCAGTACCTATATCCTCCGTAGCAGGAATGTCAGTTTCCACATGTTGTTCCTGAACAGATGGATCCTCAGGAACAACAATACCTACCTTTTGTCTACGAACGAATGTCATCGACCTACGCCGGTTAACGGCTTCATCTTTGTTACCGCTAACATTTCTACCAAATGTTCGGTCTACAACTCTTCCTAGAGCCCAACACAATCCTCTGGTTTTAACCATAATTTGTACAACATTTGTTTACATGTTACTCTATAACTTTAAACCAAACGATACCTTTAACAACACTCAACCATTCCAATTCAATTATTATTTCCTTATAATAAACAGTTTCAACAACTTTGATTGACATACATACAAATGTTACAAATAGACTTCTAACTAAACCAAGCTATAACTGGTATTGGATTCATGTAATACAACAAACAACTTTGGTTGACATACATACACATGTTACAAATAGAGTTCTAGCCAAACCAAGCTATAACAGGTATTAGATTCATGTAATACAACAAACAACTTGATTGACATACATACATATGTTACAAATAAAGTTATAACCAAACCAACCTATAACGGGTATTGGATTCATGTATTACAACAAACAACTTTGATTGACATACATACATATGTTACAAATAGAGTTCTAACCAAACCAACCTATAACGGGTATTGGATTCATGTAATACTACAAATCACACTATACAAATTGTTTATAAAACATAGGGAAAATTCTTAACCCAAAATGTCTAAAAATTCATGTCAATGAGCATTCCTAAGTTGATTTATGGACTTAACAAATGTAAATAAATATATAATAAACAATACTTTCACATTCTAATGTATATTTTTATATAGATTACTTAATTATTTTCAATTATTTTAAAAATTAAAAATACACATACGAATTGCCCAATCCGTATGAAGTGTATGGCTTTGCAATCTGTAACCTTCATACGGATTGATCAATTTGTATGACGCCCACTCCTTACAAATTATCAAATTCGTATCCTCCTCACGTATTCTATTTTACAGAGACAACCACACGATTGTTGGATATAGGGGGAGCAACAAGAAGAATGAAACTTATGATTTAGAAGAAAGTTTTGAACTTTTCACATGCCTTGAAAATTGTAATTCAAATGAAGTGTATGAGAGGCCAATATTTTGATCCTTGTATTGCATGCTCATAATCATTAACATGCTTAAATATTTTCATTAAAATATCAAATCTACTCACACTTTGAAAAAGGAATTAATTGAGTAATGTTTTTGGAAAAATGTAATTCTACTGTTTTAATCGATTACACAACGGATTAATCGATTATTTGGTTCGTGTTTAAAATTGAAAAAGCTTTGATGAACATATTAATCGATTACACAACTCTTGTAATCGATTACATAGTGTGTAACACCCCGTAGGCCTCCGACGTGTTATCATTAATAATATCAGATTAGCACATAAAACACAGTTTATAAAACTTAGCGGAAGCACAGAATCGCTTTTCTTGATTCATTATGTATGGAATCACAAATATAAAGCATCTCACACACAAACATACACCTATCACGCCCCTGCTGATCCAGTTTCTTATATCAAACATC
>PYAF01004843.1:451834-473541 GCA_007407185.1 Glycine tomentella | reverse complement strand
AATGTCATAGCCAATGCATGCAGTATGAATCATGACCAACACTCCCCAGGAGTGTGGTGTGCAACCAAAGCGGGAATTCATCCCCAGAGAACACTGAACTTACCTGGTAAGGGATTACTCTGAAGTTCCTTCCCAGGTCTGTGGCTCCCGCCACCAACAGTCTCAGAATCAATGCCTAATCAAGGCATAACAATCTCATGTCAAAACCAGTCCACAGACATACAATTCACAAAACATACTATAATAGAATTCCCCTATCCTAGGGTTCATTCAAACTCAGCCCACACACAAGGCTGCTCTCAAACCACACAAGGTCCATCAGGGCTGAATACAAGTCATCTGAGTCATCCCAGACTCACTAGATATTTACATATCCCAAGCTTCCCCTCAGCCCCACAACTCAATTGTCATCAGAACGGGCTGAGCTCCACTCAAGCCCTGCTCCACTAGCCTCTCAGGCTCAAAACAACATATACAAGGCTCTGGCATATCAAATGACAAGCATAAGTGACCATTACACAGGCCACACAGGCAATTCAGAGCCAAAAACCAAAATCATCAGAATCAAAAACTGAAAGCTAATCCTTCATCTATTCTAAGCCCTGAACAATATCCTCTACAGGACCCAGAGCTAATTCTAGCCCCAGCTCATATGGGTCACTATTCACAGGAACCCCCAGAATCAAAATTAAATGGAGGAACTTGAGTCTCTTACCTCAGTGACGACTCAGAAGATCTCAGGACAACTTCCTCAAGCTCTATTATCCTTTCCAAGCCTTGAGTCTCGCCCACTCTCAAGTTCTCTGAGATTTCTCTGTTGAGAATCCAAATTCTCACTCAAATGGGGTTTAAAACGAAAGGATGAAGGATTTCAGCTTTCTAATCGGTTCTAACAAAGTTATAGGTCTCAAGAAGGTGTTTAGGCTAGTATATAAGGGCCTAGAAAGCTTGGTTCAGCCATTAATGGAGGTTTGGCACAGGGGGAAGAAGGGAATCATTTTTTTCCCCATTTTCGCGCTGTTCCTCTTATATAATAGACCTGCCCGCAATTCCGCGCGACCCGCGCCACCTCTCGCGCGATCCGCGCCACAATGGCGGTGAACTGGCGTTGCCAGCGCCATCCCCGCGCTAACCGCGTGAACCTTTCGAGACCTTTGGCGCTACCCGCGCCAAACTGGCGCCATCCTTCTCGGCCTTGTCACGCTATTGGCGCCATAGTTCACGCTAATAGCGTGAGTAGGCCGCATCAAAATAGCTATCCAGGCACTTTCTGGCGCGGTCCGCGTGGTATTGGCGCTATCAGCGCCACAGCCACTATGTCTGGCGCGATCAGCGCTAGACCTAGCGCGATCCGCGCCATACCCTTAAAAGGGTTTTTCTGATGCGAATCCCCGCGCGACACCGAGAATGAGGGTCCTTACATAGTGTAAAATGAATATTGAGCATTGCTATTAATTACCGTTAATCGTAATCGATTACATAAGTTATTTTGAAAAAGCTTGCTTCACTGCTTTAATCAATTACCATAAATTGTAATCGATTACACAAGCTGCTTCTGAAATAAAACTTCTCTAATTTAATCGATTACAACTCGAGTTAATTGATTATTTTGTTCGTTGTGAAACCCAAAATGGAGCCTTGAACAATTTAATCGATTAAGTGACAATTTAATCGATTACATAAGTTATTTTAATCAATTATTTGACGTGTGTAATCGATTACAGTTTGTTACAAAAAGCTGTTATAAATAGGAAGAAGGTTTGGCTTGAAACTTGACTTGAATACTTCAAATTTTCTGAGTATACACAAGACTTCTAAGAGTTAGAAAGTGATTTTCTGGGTTAACTAAGTTCTTGTCCCACTCTTTAATCTTCAAGGGTATTGAATGATTTCTTGGGAAAGAGATTTCAAAGAAGTTATGAAGAACATGTTCTGAAATTCTTTTTCTGCAATTCAACTTTGATTGGTAACTCAACATGCATTCATATTCATTGGATCATCAGGTTGTTTCTCTCCATCATCTTTAGTTGTAAATTCATTTTTTTTGTGTTTGTTATTTGATGCTATTGTAAAAGGGTTCTTTGAAGCTTATGCTAGAGTAGTGTTCTCTAGGGAAGAATATAGTAGTATTCTCTGATTCTTGTTTACTATAAGTCTAATAGGGTTTTAGATTTCTATTCTTTATCTAATGTTGATAAAGAGAGTTTGTTATAAAGCTTGTAAGAACTGGAATTTATAATAGTGGAACTCTAATCTAGTGTTGATTAGAAGAAACTGGATGTAGCTTCTTTTGAGAAGTGAACCAGTATAAATTCTTGGGTTGCTTTTTCTATTCCTTCAATTATCTTATTCATTTGCTCTTGGTATCTTTATCATTACTCAACAAGTTCTGTTTTGAGCAATTGATTTCTTGAGCTGAGTGATTTGATTGATTAAGAGCATTCTAGGTTTAAAAGTGATTAAGATCCTTTAACTTTGATTTTAATAAACAATTTTTTTAAAATACTAAGAGCAAACCAATTCACCCCCCTCTTGATTATTGTGGGTATTCCTATTGTTTTCAACGATAAAACACAACTCACCAAGGCCTCTACGAAACGAAGAAGATGACCACGATGAACGCCAACCAATGCGACCACGAACCTTGACGGTGCGCTAGAGAACAAAAGCGATCAAAGGAACAGGAAGAAGCAGAACGCAGTGCAGTAGAACAAGGTGCAGAACAAAACAAAAACCAAATGCACTCAAAATATTAAACCTAATACACAAGGGTATTTGCAAAAATTAACTATTACACTTTAGGTATATCAGAAAAGGGACTGGTGTATGAAGCACACCTCAACATCAATAACCGATTAAAATCGAAGTGTCTTTGGATTTTTTATTTAGTGAACTGAGCGGTTCGGTTTGAGGTTTGAGGTTTTGGAATCAAATCGAACTGTAAGTGCGTATGAAAAATAGAAGTTGAAAAGTATGTTTACTAATTCAAATCAAGGTGTAAATTTCACAACTGATTGTTGGACTTCTACTAAAAAATTTAAGTTATCTTTTTCTTACTGCACATTTCATTGATGAAAATTGGAAGTTGCATAAAAGGATTCTCAACTTTTGTGCATTGACGAATCACAAAAGGGAAACCATTGGTAGAAAAATTGAAAAGTGCTTAGAGGGTTGCCTAATTGGTAGAGTTTTTAGCATTATAGTAGACAATATCTTACTTGAAAAGTAGAATGGAAGATTGGAACACACATCCATTAAAAGGAGAACACTTGCATGTTAGGTGTTGTGCACTTATTAATTCTTGTGGTCTATGATGGATTGAAGGAGTATCATTCTTCAATAAGCAAAATTAGGAATGTTGTTAGATATTTCGTGCATCACTTGGTTGCACGGATAGGTTCAAAATTTGCATCAAGGAAGTTAGGATAGTTGACAAATCTATTGTGTAATTGGATGTTTCTACTAGGTGGACCTCCACCTACATAATGCATGAATATAAACACCCTAAGTCCTGGCGCAGGCTTTGGTGCCAGAATCCCAGCTTTCTGCAGAAAAACCAGTTGCAGAACTGTGGCGCTATCAGCGAGGGTATGGCGCGATCAGCGCCACAGTCTCTGGAGTCTGGCACGAGTAGCGCAACAGTGGCGCGAGTGGCACCATGAACTCTGGAAGTTGGCGCCAGGAGCGCTGGGCGCCAGACTTTCTGGAGTTTGGCGCTGAGGGCGCCAGTTCGGCGCGGATGGCGCCGTGGGCTCTGGAGGTTGGCGCGATCAGCGCTGCATGTCGGTCAGGCTGAGTATATATAGGCCATTTTTCGAAAATTCTGGGCATTTCCTCTTCTTCTTCTTCCCCACGTCCCTAACCTCCATTGGAGACTTGCCCAAGCTTCATATGGCCTTATTTCATGACCTAGACACCTTCTTATGCCTTTAAACCTGAGAGAAACACCTTGAGAGCTTTAATCCTTCATCAATCCTCTTGGAAACCCCTCTTTGAGTGAGAATCCATTTCTCAAGGGAAAGCTCAGAAACTTGAATTTGGCAAGGACCCAAGGCTTAGCACGGACACTAGAGCTTGAGGAAGCTGTCCTTCAGCCTTTCTGGTCGCCACTGAGGTAAGAAACTCGAGTTTCTCCAGTTGATTTCTGATTTGGGGTTTTCTATGAATAGTGACCCATATGAGCTGGGGCTAGAATTAGCCCAGGGTCCTGTAGAGAAACTTGTTTAGAACAGTTTAGTGATGAAGGATTAGCTTTCAGATTTTGATTTTGGTGAACTTTGAATCTTGGCTCGGGTTATGCATGTGTGGCTTGTGTGATGAGTTACTTGTTGATATTAGGACATGCAAGAGCCTTAGATATGGTCTAGTTGGGTCTGAGAGGCTAGATGAACCGCGCCTTAAGGGAGGTATAGACCGTTCAAGCCATATTTTGAATTGTGGGCTGATGAGAGCTTTGAGCTCATGGTATGTGATTGCATTGAGTCTGGGGTGACTCAATTGCTTTGATTCAGCTATGATGGACCTCTGAGGGTCTAAGAGGAGCCTAGTGAGTGTTGGGCCAAGATGAACCATAAGTTAGAGGATTTCTGTTTATGCTATGTTGCTGAATTGCTTGAATTGGTTTTGATACACACATATATGCCTTGATTAGGACTTGACACCGAGGGTGTCAGTGGCGGGTGCCACGGAGCAGGGAAAGAACTGCAGAGCGAGGCTTTGCCAGGTAAGTTCTTGGTCCCTGGGGATGATTTCCCGCTTGTTTGTGCTACACCACACTCCGGGTGGAGTGATGGTCATATTCATGATGCATGCATTTGGTTGTTGCATCCTCATAATGATATGTGTGTGCATCTATGCTTGAGAAATGTATTATGCCTGTGATTAGATCTTCTGGCCAGTAAGATAGATATGGACCTCCCTAGGAGACGGGTCCGGGAGGACATCCTCCTAGTTGGTTTGCTCTTGGTTGATGATATCCCAGGGGATCTGTGATCCCTCAAGACCAAGGGGATAGGAGACGGGTTCAAGGACATCCTTCTATTCTTAGATGAGATAGTAGACGGATCAAGAACATCCTTTTATTCTCAGAGGTACCATATACATGCGTCCATGCTAAGGGGTAGCTCCCGATGGGATGGCATAGGTGTGAGTTCCGGTCTCACACTGAGGTTAGGCATTGATGATATCCGCCGTACATAGAGCATGGTGAATGCTCATATTGTTATGAGGGCCGAGTGGCCGGGCCGGGTGGCCTATTTGATTGTGATTGCCTGATGTTTGTATCATGGAGAGTGAGCTAGGGTGGAGGAGATTCCTCCATGGACCCTGAGCTTAATGAGATGTGTATCTCACCCCGTGTGGGGTTTATATGTTTACAGGTGACTCTTCTGGCAGAGGAGAGTAGTCTCAGGGTAGGAGGCCCTTGTAGAGACAGTATCTGCTTGGCCGGGTTGCAGCAGGGAGAGCTAGAAGGCTCATTTTTGACTTGATACTGTTTGTACCCCTGAATAGGGAAGGTGTGTGTGTACACACGTGACATGTATAGTTCTGTATACCCTCGTGTGAGGGCAGTTATTCTTTTGTATCACCATGGTGTGGTGTTTGTGGAAAATAAGGAACACTCACACTTAACCAAGAGGGGGGTGAATTGGTTAATCATAGGAAATTAAAATTTCTTTGTTCAAAATCAGAGTTAAAAATGCTCTTTGGATCTTTATCATAAAACCAAATGAATATCCTTATCCAAGATCAATCCAGGACTTGTTATGCTTCAAATTTAAACACACAAAAATAGAGTTTAACAAAAACCAATAAAGACTGCAGAAATTAAATCAAGATGCAAGATTTATACTGGTTCACCTCAAACACTATGAGGCTACATCCAGTTTCTTCTACTCAACACTAGAGTAGAGTTCCACTATTGCAAATATGTTTCTTACAAAGTTTTACAAGCTTCTCTTCCTCAACCCTAGAAGAAGTTCAGAGATCTAAAACCCTATTAGATCCTTAGAAGCCACACCCACACTAAGAAACCTACTCAGTTGTACATGGAGAAACCCTATCTCCCTTGCAAGAAAACCCACTTACAATATAATCAACAAAATACAAAGTTACTGCAGAAAACAAAACACCCACAAAGAGCTAGAAAAGAATTCACCTGATGATCCAAGATTGAAATGCATATGAATGAAAAACTTCAGGTTGAATGTAAACTAATGATGCAGAAACCTTTCCTAAGCCTTTGTGACAGAACAAGCTTGCTTCACTAACAATCTAAGTGACCCATTAATGTATCAATGGAAGCAAGACTCAAGAGCCCAGATGAAGCCTTTGTAACCCCTTAGAAGCCTTTAGAAAAATACTTAGAATTCGTAAAAATCACTTCAGTAATAATCCATTTCTGTTAATTTCGCTCAAGAGGCAAAGGGTCTTATTTATAGTTGAAATCGTAACAGATTTAATCGATTAAATGCGCTCCCCACGCTCCTGTAATCGATTAAAATGATTAATGCAGGATCAGGATTTCAACTAACGGGTGAAATAATTGATTAACCCGATGCGTAATCGATTAAACCAGTCTGGGCAAAAAATCTGATTGTGAAGAGTAATCGATTACATTCAATTGTAATCGATTAATCCAGACCTATGCTAAAATTGAGTTTATGAAGGATAATCGATTACATCCATTGGTAATCGATTAAGGCAGTCCTATGATAAAATCGTGTTTGTGAAGAATAATCGATTACATCCATTTGTAATCGATTAAGGCAGAGTGACTGAGTTGTCCAAATAAGTATATAATCGATTACAACATTATGGTAATCGATTAAAACAGTCACAAGGCCAAATTACAAATATGCTGAGTTGTGTGTAATCGATTAATCCGATAAGGTAATCGATTAAAGTGTTCATGTTTAGTTTTCCAGGACTTTTAAGAACAAAATAATCGATTAGAATAAGCCAGCAATCGATTATTACGACTATATGCTGTTTTCTTAGCTTTTTCTTAAGTTTCAAACTAATTACTTAACTTCTCTATGATGCAATGCTTAAATGATACATGAATGCTATCAAGGCTTGGATCATCATGATGCTTTCAATCCTTTTACATTAAATCACAAACAACATCTTCAATGCTTAAGCCATGTTGAAAGCAAAAACTTCCAAGTCTTGAACCTTGGTTGAATCTTCACTTGATCTTCATTCAGCTCCCCCTTAAATCAACAGTGTTGACACTGATGTATATATATGTATAGAACTGTTGGTGATATGTTATGAGACTTTCCTCCTGAGTATATTTGTGATGTATATGTTTATCTGCCTATGTATTTGTATGAGAAACTAGATCAGCAGGAGTGTGAAATTTATGTCTTGTATGTGTGTTATTGTGATGTGCTTTTATTCCTTACATAATGTAATCAAGAAAAGCGATTCTATGCTTCCGCTAAGTTTTTTTAAATAATGTTTTAAGTGGTAATCTGATATTATGAATGATAATACGCCGGAGGCCTACGGGGTGTTACTTTTAATGGTATCAAAGCGGTTTCTTGATAAGAACATTATGCATGGAACTTGATTGGTGCTTGATGATTGTTGTTTGACATAAGCATTGCATGGGGGTACATTAACCGTGGGCCTGATCAACTCACTGTGTGATGTACATGTGTAGTGCCATGGTGAGATCCAGAAGCACCAGTAGGGCTACCAATGCCCAGCCTGATCCAGTAGCGGCTGCATTAGCCGCCATGCAGCAAGAGTTAGCTGCTAATAGGCAGACCCAGATGGATATGCAGTAAGAGTTGGCTGCTAATCGACAGACTCAGGAGGTTATGCAGCGAGAGATGGCTGCAACCAAAGAGGTAAATGAAGCCTTGATGAAGGCTAACCAGGAGCTGATGGAGGAGGTGAAGACCCTGAGGAGGGATGACAGAGTATCCTCCACACCTCCTGCACATAAGGGCGAGGCAAGTCGCCAGCAGGTTGGTGGGAGCCACCTGCAAGGGGACCAGATGTCCCAAGATGACGCTGAGAGTGATGCAGTAGCCATAGGGAAAATGCTTATTACCTTCCGTAAGCATGACCCTCCAGTCTTCTCTGGTGGCTATGATCCAGTTGCTGCAGCAAGGTGGCTGGAAGCCTTAGAGAAGATATTCGAGGTGATGGAGTGCCCGGACCACCATAGGTTGCTGTATGCGACCTATATGCTACAGGGCAAAGCCCATGAGTGGTGGACTACCACAGCTCAGATTCTGAGAGGCCGGGGAGAGATTATCACCTGGCAGACATTTGAGGCCTGCTTCCTGGACATGTATTTTCCTAGAGATGCCCGGGAGCAGAAGCAGGCGGAGTTTGATAGCCTCGTCCAAGGGAGTATGACAGTGGACGAGTATCTGGCCAAGTTTAATGAGCTGGCCAAGTATGCTCACTTCAGGAGACCTATGCCTGAAGCTGATATCCTAGCAGCCAAGTTCCAGAGGGGACTCAGAGAGGATATAGAGGTGCTGGTGGCAGGCAGTGGATCCTGAGATATGGATACCTTGGTGAGACAAAGTCGCCAAGTGGAGGACATTCTGCGGAGACACAGAGGCAGTCAGCCTACTCCCTCAGCCAGACAGGAGGGGAGAAGGCTTAGTGGTTCTGGCCCACCCGGTAAGGGTAAGGGCAAGGATTTGAGATCCTTTGCACCTTCTGATAGATTTAAGAGGGGCACAACTTGGAGGAGACAGGTCCCTAAGTGTCCAGTTTGTGGGAAGGAGCACTTGGGATCATGTTCATCAGGTCAGATCATCTGTTTCAGATGTGGCAAACCTGGCCACATAGCTCGAGAGTGCCCATAGGCAGAGAGTCGGGCACAGGCTGTTCCAGCAGAGATGACCGCACCCAAAGTAGGACGGGTGTATACAGTGGATGCCAGGGAAGTAGCCAGAGCTCCAGACCTGATCAGAGGTACAGTTCTGATCGATGACTGTGATGTTATAGTTTTATTTGATTCTGGAGCTACACATTCCTTCATACAGGATGTGGTTGTTGATAGGCTCAGATTGCCTAAGCTCAGTTTTGCCCCTCCGATGGAGGTTACCACTGCATCTAAAGAGAGATGTCGGGTGAGCACGTGCTGCAAGGACATGCGGTTTCTGTATGAGGGCAGAGAGTATGTGATTGATCTGTTTGTTTAGCTATGCCTACCCTTGAGATGATTCTGGTATGGATTGGTTGGCCAAGTATGGCGTGATGCTAGACTGTTGTCAGAAGATGGTTGTCGTGCCTTCTGACGTGGCTGGATCGAGTTCCACCTCCTTCTTATCAGTCTTGCAAGTTCGCAAGGCAATCATGGAGGGAGCACAGGGCTATATCTTCTTGGGTGTGACAAAAGATAAGCCAAGTGTTGATCTGTCGCAGATCCCGGTGGTGAGCGAGTTTGTGGATGTGTTTCCTGACGAGATTACTCAGCTATCACCAGAAAGAAAGATTGAGTTCTCCATTGATTTGGTTCCTGGTGAGGGAGCTGAAGGTGCAGTTGGAGGACTTGATGTCCAAGCAGTTTATCAGACCGAGTGTTTCGCCTTGGGGAGCACCAGCGATCTTTGTAAAGAAGAAGGACGACAGTATGAGATTATGTGTAGACTACAGGCAGTTGAATAAGGTTACTGTGAAGAATAAGTATCCTCTGCCTCGTATCGATGATCTGTTGGATCAGTTGAGGGGAGCCAGAGTGTTCTCCAAGATAGACCTGAGATCCGGATATCATCAGATTCGGATCAAGCCTGCGGACATACCTAAGACAGCCTTCCGGTCTAGGTATGGCCACTTTGAGTATCTGGTCATTCCCTTTAGTCTGACGAATGCCCCAACAGTGTTCATGGACTATATGAACCGGGTATTCAGACCTTTCCTGGATCAGTTTGTGGTGGTGTTCATCAATGACATACTGATCTACTCCAGGACAGAGACGGAGCATGTCGAGCATCTCAGGACAGTCCTTCAGATTTTAAGTGACAAGCAGTTGTATGCCAAGTTGGCCAAGTGTGAGTTCTGGATGACAGAGGTGAAGTTTCTTAGCCATGTGATCTCAGCAGCTGGTGTATCAGTGGATCCCAGCAAGATAGAGGCAGTGATGTCCTGGGAGAGGCCCAAGAACGTGTCTGAGATCCGGAGTTTCCTGGGATTAGCCGACTATTACCGGAGGTTAATCCAGGGGTTTTCCCAGTTGGTGGTACCTCTGACTCGACTCACACGGAAGGGGGTTCCCTTTGTCTGGACCTATGAGTGCGAGCAGTGCTTCTAGGAGCTGAAGGAGCGGTTGACCACGGCTCCAGTGTTGACTCTTCCTGATCCTGAGGGAAGCTTTGAGGTGTATTGTGATGCTTCCAAGCGGGGACTTGGATGCGTGTTGATGCAGGACAAGAAGGTTGTTGCCTATGCTTCCAGGCAACTGAAACCTCATGAAGAGTCTTATTCTACCCATGATCTGGAGCTGGCAGCTGTGGTGTTTGCTCTAAAGATTTGGAGGCACTATCTATATGGTGCTAAGCTGATAGTGTTCAGTGACCACAAGAGTCTCAGATCTCTTTGATCAGAAAAAGTTGAACATGAGACAGAGGCGATGGATGGAGTTCCTCAAGGATTATGATTTTGAGTTGAGGTACCATGCAGGTAAGGCTAATGTGGTTGCTGATGCTTTGAGCAGGAAGCATGTGTGTGCCCTCTGTATGATGATCTCTGATTGCAAGCTGATTGAGCAATTAAGAGATATGCATCTGACAGTGACAGAAGGTGCACATGGTCTTGAGTTGAGCAGGACCAAGGTGGATAATGAGCTGATCAGGAGAATCCGTGAAGCCCAGCAGCAGGATGAGGCTGTGAAGGCCATGATTGGCCAACAGGATGTCTCCTGGGAGGAGCACAACTTGGTGATGTACCAAGTTCGTATTGTGGTGCCTAAGGGCGAGTTGAGAGATGTCGTCCTATCTGAAGCACATAAGGGCCAGTTCAGCATTCATCCAGGAGCCACTAAGATGTACAGGATCTGAAGAAGAATTTATGGTGGCCAGGGATGAAGAAAGACATAGCTGAACATGTGACAAAGTGTTTAGTGTGTCAGAAGGTAAAGATCGAGCATCAGAAACCATCTGGTCTGTTTCAGCCTTTACAGATTCCTGAGTGGAAATGGGACAACATTTCCATGGATTTCGTAGTGAGTTTACCGAGGACTCGGAGTGGATGTGATTCCATCTGGGTGATTGTGGATAGGCTGACCAAGTCTGCTCATTTCTTACCTGTGAGGTCTGACTACACTGCAAAGAAGTTGGCCCAGTTGTATGTGAAGGAGATTGTGAGACTGCATGGAGTCCCTGAGAGTATTGTTAGTGACAGAGATCCAAAGTTCACCTCGAGGTTTTGGGGTGCTCTTCATGATGCTTTTGGGACCCAGCTGAGGCTTAGTACAGCCTACCATCCTCAGTCAGATGGTCAGACAGAGAGGACCATCCAGACTCTAGAGGACATGTTGAGAGCTTGTGCCTTGGAGCAAGGTACTAGCTGGGACAGATATCTACCTCTGGTGGAGTTCTCATATAACAACAGTTTTCATGTCAGCTTGGGCATGGCGCCATATGAGGCTCTGTATGGCCGGCGGTGCAGAACTTCTGTTTGTTGGACAGAGGTAGGGGAGAGACAGCTCCTTGGACCTGAGATGGTTCAAGAGACTTCTGAGCAGATCAGGATGATCAGAGACAAGTTGATGAAGGCTCATAGTCGACAAAAGAGCTATTATGATCAGAAGCACAGACCCTTGCATTTTGAGGAGGATGATCATGTGTTTCTAAGGTTATCTCCAGTTACGGGTGTGGGACAAGCTTTGGGTGTGAGAAAGCTTAGTCCTAGGTTCATTGGTCCATATCAGATCCTTCAGAAGGTAGGACCAGTGGCTTATAGGCTAGCTTTGCCTCCCCAGTTGTCAGGGCTACATGATGTGTTCCATGTGTCCCAATTGAGGAAGTATGTGGCTGATCCCTCACACGTGGTGGAGCCCGACACAATTCAGATTAAGAAAAATCTGATGAGTACTACACGACCCCTGAAGATTTTGGATAGGACGGAGAAGCGAATCCGGAGCAAGACCATCCCCATCATTAAGGTGCAGTGGGCAGGAAGAACGCCTGAAGAAGCAACTTGGGAGCGAGAGCAGGAGCTGCTGCAGCTATATCCCGAGTTGGCTAACAAGTATGTTTCTAAATTTTGCGGACAAAATTCCTAAAAAGGAGGGGTGAATATAACAACTTTAAGTCCTGGCGCGAGCGGCGCAGGCTTTAGCGCCAGAATCCCAGCTTTTTGCAGAAAAACCAGTTGCAGAGCTGTGGCGCCATCAGCGAGGGTATGGCGCGATCAGCGCCACAGTCTCTGGAGTCTGGCGCGAGTGGCACCGTGAACTCTGGAAGTTGGCGCCAGGAGCGCTGGGTTGGCGCGGAGGGTGCCAGACGTTTTGGAGTTTGGCGCTGAGGGCGCCAGTTGGCTGCGGATGGCGCCGTGGGCTCTGGAGGTTGGCGCGATCAGCGCCAGAGTGGCATGATCAACGCTGCATGTCGGTCAAGCTGAGTATATATAGGCCATTTTTCGAAAATTCTGGGCATTTCCTCTTCTTCTTCTTCTTCCCCACGTCCCTAACCTCCATTGGAGACTTGCCCAAGCTTCATATGGCCTTATTTCATGACCTAGACACCTTCTTATGCCTTTAAACCTGATAGAAACACCTTGAGAGCTTTAATCCTTCATCAATCCTCTTGGAAACCCCTCTTTGAGTGAGAATCCATTTCTCAAGGGAAAGCTCAGAAACTTGAGTTTGGCAAGGACCCAAGGCTTAGCACGGACACTAGAGCTTGAGGAAGCTGTCCTTCAGCCTTTCTGGTCGCCACTGAGGTAAGAAACTCGAGTTTCTCCAGTTGATTTCTGATTTGGGTTTTCTATGAATAGTGACCCATATGAGATGAGGCTAGAATTAGCCCAGGGTCCTGTAGAGAAACTTGTTTAGAACGGTTTAGTGATGAAGGATTAGCTTTCAGATTTTGATTTTGGTGAACTTTGAATCTTGGCTCGGGTTATGCATGTGTGGCTTGTGTGATGAGTCACTTGTTGATATTAGGACATGCAAGAGCCTTAGATATGGTCTAGTTGAGCCTGAGAGGCTAGATGAACCGCGCCTTAAGGGAGGTATAGACCGTTCAAGCCATATTTTGAATTGTGGGCTGATGAGAGCTTTGAGCTCATGGTATGTGATTGCATTGAGTCTGGGGTGACTCAATTGCTTTGATTCAGCTATGATGGACCTCTGAGGGTCTAAGAGGAGCCTAGTGAGTGTTGGGCCAAGATGAACCATAAGTTAGAGGATTTCTGTTTATGCTATGTTGCTGAATTGCTTGAATTGGTTTTGATACACACATATATGCCTTGATTAGGACTTGACACCGAGGGTGTCAGTGGCGGGTGCCACAGAGCAGGGAAAGAACTGCAGAGCGAGGCTTTGCCAGGTAAGTTCTTGGTCCCTGGAGATGATTTTCCGCTTGTTTGTGCCACACCACACTCCGGGTGGAGTGATGGTCATATTCATGATGCAAGCATTTGGTTGTTGCATCCTCATAATGATATGTGTGTGCATCTATGCTTGAGAAATGTATTATGCCTGTGATTAGATCTTCTGGCCAGTAAGATAGATATGGACCTCCTTAGGAGACGGGTCCGGGAGGACATCCTCCTAGTTGGTTTGCTCTTGGTTGATGATATCCCAGGGGATAGGAGACGGGTTCAAGGACATCCTTCTATTATCAGATGAGATAGGAGACGGGTCAAGAACATCCTTCTATTCTCGGAGGTACCATATACATGCGTCCATGCTAAGGGGTAGCTCCTGATGGGATGGCATGGGTGTGAGTTCCGGTCTCACACTGAGGTTAGGCGTTGATGATATCCGCTGTACATAGAGCATGGTGAATGCTCATATTGTTATGAGGGCCGAGTGGCCGGGCTGGTTGGCCTATTTGATTGTGATTGCTTGATGTTTGTATCATGGAGAGTGGGCCAGGGTGGAGGAGATTCCTCCATGGACCCTGAGTTTACTGAGATGTGTATCTCACCCCGTGTGGGGTTTATATGTTTACAGGTGACTCTTCTGGCAGAGGAGAGCAGTCTCAGGGCAGGAGGCCCTTGTAGAGACAGTATCTGCTTGGCCGGGTGGCAGCAGGGAGAGCTAGAAGGCTCATTTTTGACTTGATACTGTTTGTACCCCTGAGTAGGGAAGGTGTGTGTGTACACACGTGACATGTATAGTTCTATATACCCTCGTGTGAGGGCAGTTATTCTTTTGTATCACCACGGTGTGGTATTGACACTGATGTATATATATGTACAGAACTGTTGGTGATATGTTATGAGACTTTCCTCCTGAGTATATTTGTGATGTATATGTTTATCTGCCTATGTATTTGTATGAGAAACTGGATTAGCAGGAGTGTGAAATTTATGTCTTGTATGTGTGTTATTGTGATGTGCTTTTATTCCTTACATAATGTAATCAAGAAAAGCGATTCTATGATTCCGCTAAGTTTTTTTAAATAATGTTTTAAGTGGTAATCTGATATTATGAATGATAATACGCCGGAGGCCTACGGGGTGTTACAATGAACGTGCATTGAAATTTCAAAAAGCATTTAAGAGATTGGGTGAAAAGTGTTCTAAATATGTGATGTTGAATAGTAGTATTTCAAATAATAAGGATTGGAAAAATGCAACATGCTTTATTAGATTCTTGAAAATATTTTTTGATATTACTTAGAAAGTTTCAAGAACTAATTTTGTAACTTCTTACTATTTCAATGAACATTGCAAGATATTACAAGCATTTCAGAAATGGATAGGGAGTTTTGACCCATTGTTTGGAAGCATGGCTAGAAATATGAAAGTTAAATATGATAAGTATTAGGGGGGGAATGTTAAAAATATAAATATTTTGATCTTTCTTATTAAGTGCTTGATCCTCGAACTAAGTTTCAGTTTGTTCAATGGGGCTTAAACAAATTTTATGAGAAGGAAGAAGCTGAATTTTTGTGTACTATGATGAAGGACACATTATATGTTATGTTAGATGTGTATGTGCTTTCTAGTAGAAATGGACAGCAAGCTGAAAATTCTACACAAGCCTCTATTGATATGGAAATTGATGAATTTGATGCACCTGAAATTTCTTTTGCTATGGAATTTGAGAAAGAGATGAATCTTAATATCAATAATCATAAAAACGAAGTAGATTTGGATCTCATGGAGAGTTTGGAGAAGAAAATTAATATTTTTGACATCTTGATGTGGTGGAAAGGTAATTCTAGCAAATATCCTATTCTTAGTCAAATTGCTAGGGATTTGTTGGCCATGTTTATGTCTATTGTTGCTTCAGAGTAGGCTTTTAGCAAGGGAGGTAGAGTGTTTAACTATTGTAGGAGCTCTTTCTTCCCAAAGTCAGTTGAAGCATTGATTTGTACAAAAAATTGGTGTTGATCCTCCACATGGTCAACTAACATTGAAGAGCTTGTGGATGACATTGAAAGAATTGAAATAGGTATTTCTTGTCATATTATAAACTTTTTATTATTGTTTAATTGTTTTTGTCTAATTCTTTTATTCATATTGACTATTATATTTTATATATTTTAGAACTTGACCCAATTCCACCACTTGATGAAAAGAACTCTAATTAGATGTTTCACTTGGAGATGGAGTTTGAGTATGGTATGATTCATCACTTAATTATTTATGTTACTTTCTAAAATGCCATGAATTTTTATTTAAACTATTAATTGATGATGTTTTAATTTTTGCCAGATGTAGCTATTGGCAAGACATATTGATTGGTGTTGCCTTATTGGACTATTTGCTATTGTTAATTTGTTACAGTTTTATGTTTGTGTAACTCATGGTGTAGTGTTTTGATGTTTTGAGACTTTGAGTTAATTAGCAAGAATGTGGGTTGGGCACATATGGTGTTTTACAGTTTGTTTATTCATGGAGAGTACAAATATTCAATTGGATTGCTTTGCTTTATTGATGGTGACTTGTGTGGGCTTATATTATGTCCACTTTATTGCTAGTTCTATATGATATTTTGGTTTTCCAAAATATATTATAATGACATCAATGATAATTTCTTGTTGTTGACAGTGGAATTATATTTATTAAAACATGATAGTAAGATTGTATAATTATATTTAAGATTTTTTACTATGAAATTATTTCATTTATCTATAAATATGGCAACAACTTGAAAATATGAATATGTTAGTATTTGTAGAGACTTTATTTGGTAAATTTACATTATAAAATGTTCAATAATTTTATAATGACAAAACCCGCAAAAATCAAACCGA
This sequence comes from Glycine tomentella, assembly GCA_007407185.1. NCBI lineage: Eukaryota > Viridiplantae > Streptophyta > Magnoliopsida > Fabales > Fabaceae > Glycine > Glycine tomentella. The sequence goes on along the minus strand of PYAF01004843.1, from coordinate 457,135 downwards.
ACCAAACTGCAAAAGATTGGTTTGGTTCAGATGAATTTTTGATCAAAAATCGATCCAAAACAAGTTGTGAATACCCCTATCAATACATACAATATACATAAAAGAGAGGGACTTTTGGTAGGAAGCATAAACTATGCTACTCTACTAAGAAAAACACCATTAAAAACTATAGAGAATACAATAAAACAATATAAAAAAGAAAACAATATAAAATTCATTCATTTCTTCATTGATTCATTTCCTCATAAAGGAATACATTTATATATCTAATTGATGTCATTCAATGGATACTATCTATCCATGTGTCAACATCTCATCATTTAAAATAAAAATTATAATAAAATATTCAACTCCAACCTATATAGTGAACCTTTTTGATAAACTTGTAGGTCCTTCTTCCAACTTCCCCTGTATCTAACAAATTTTACCATCTATTTTTTGCAATTCATAATATGATATTTGAAAACAATGATGTATACACACAATTAACCGAGAGGGGGGTGAATTGGTTTATAACAGAGAGTTAAAAAATTTCTTTGAGAAAACAAACTAGCAGCGGAATTAAAAAGTGGATCGTATCACTCAATCATCCTTTATCAAAATCAGAAATTTTCTTTCAATCAATATACACCTTGGATTGCATGTAATGTCAGAAACACTTCTTGTTGATTATGATTTAATCACCCAAGTACAAGTAATGAAAGATAATCATATTAGAAACAAGAGATAACAATTTATATCGGTTCACCTCTCAAAAGAGAAGTTACATCCAGTTTCTTCCAACCAAACCTTGGTTAGAGTTTCTCTAAATCAAATCCTATTCTTTTCAAGCTTTTACAATTGATCTCCTTTATCAAACCTAGATAAAGAAACAAAATCTAAACCCTATAGACTTCTAAAGACCAAGAACCACAATACACCACTCTATTCTATCCTCCAGAGAACACTACTCCAGGAAAAAAAAACTTTAAAGAACCTTTTTGATCTTAGAAAACTCAAGAACTAAGAACAAACAAAACAAATCACAGTTAGGAGTTCAAGAAAGATATCGCCTCATGATCCTCAGTATATGAATGAGATGTATTTTGCCAATCAAACAAAGTTTGAATGAATTCTTTGTGGAACACAACTTTCTTGAAACCTCTTGTTCAGTCTTTGTTCAAAACAGCATGTTCTTTGATGTATGAAAACAAAGTTTTGAATCAAGATGTAGAGAAAAACTTTTCTCATACTTTTTGAGCTTTTGTAGTGAATGAGTACTTTGTAAAAGTAAGATGTATATTTTCTCACGTTCTGAGATATCTCTTTAAAATCACAGACTCAGTAACTCTTTGTAGAAAATAGATATAACAGCAACTAATCGATTAATACATAGGTGTAATCGATTATTTTATATAATGTAATCAATTAATATGCCAAGTAATCAATTAAAATGTTCTTAAGACAATCTAGAAAACTTTCATGAACAATGTAAACGATTAAACCGTGATGTAATCGATTAAAGCAGTCAGTCTCAGATATGAAATAAGCATTTGTAATCGATTACAGATGAGTGGTACTTGATTAAGGCAGTCATGCTTAATTTTGAAATAAACTTGGGTAATCGATTACAGTTGAGTGGTAATCGATTAAGGCAGTCAGACATGTTTTTGCATTTTGTATCATGTAATCGATTACGATTTGCTTGTAATCGATTAAAGTGTTCTTCATGACATTTTAGCAGATTACACAAGCTGGTAATCGATTAAAGCAGTGCACACTATGATTTTTCAAAACTTAAGTCATGATAAATTTCTTTCCAAATGCAAACATGTAACCTTATGTTTTGTTCTTAAATCATGTATGCATGGAAGTGTTTATGCTTTATGAAATGCAAGGATCACAAGATAAGCTTCTTGAACAACTTAACAAATTACAAATGTCTTCAATTGAATGACATGTAAAAAGATAAAATCTTTAAGCAAAGGGCTTCATCCTTGATTTTCTTTTCCAGCTCCCCCTATATCCAACAATATTAAGTTTGGGGTCACTATGGTGACACATGCTTTCGCTCATGCAAAATAAATCAAAGAGATTGAGAATTCTTTAGGGGTATTTTTTTGCTATGGCAAGAATTTATATCACTAGGGAAAAAGGACTTCCAAAGATCTTCTTTATTTCAAGATTCCTTTAGCTACAACGAGGATAACATTCACCAAAGCGAAAAAGACTTCCAGAGGCTATTTTTGCTCCAAGGGTCCAATTCGCCATGGCAAGTGTATACCTCACCTTAGCGAATGGAATTTCAAAGGCTTAAAAAAACTTCAAGACTCAATTTCGTCATGGCGAGACAAAATCTTGCTAAAGCGAAATGACCTACTTGATGCAAAAAATCAGGGATGGCAAACGGGCCGGCCCGCAAAAAAACGGGGCGGGCCGCCCGACCGGCGAAAAATGCAGGGCGGGCCGGCCCGGCCCGCTTTTGCAAAGTGGGCTACAAATGCTAGCCCGCCCCGCTTTGATGTGGGCTAGCGAGCCAGCCCGCATCAAAAATTTAAAAATAATAAAAAAGTCAATTTAAAAAATAAAACATAAAAAAATTATAAAAAAAAACAAATATGATAATTACAAAAAACACAAAGTTAAATAAAAATAAATAATTTTAAATTAATGCTAAATAAATGATGTCATGTGATAATTCACAAAATTACACCATTTGCAAATGAAATTTACGGTTATAAATTGTCCAAAAGTGTAATATGCTAGTAATGAAAGACTATTTGAAAGTATAATTATCATAACCATTTTAATATTAAAACTTAGAAGTTAATTATGAGAGTGCAAAAGAGTATAAATTTAAAGAATATACCTATTTCAAATATATGTTAAATATATTTATTTAATTTTAATATTTAATATTTAAATAATATAGGCCTAGCGGGCTGGCCCACCCTGCCCCGCGTTTGGCCCGCAATTTTGCGGGGACGGGCCAGCCCGGCCCGCTTTTGATTTGCGGGTTGATATTATCAATCCAGCCCGCGTTTTTTTGCGGGCTAAGAGGGCTGGCTCGGCGGGCCAAGCCCGTTTTGCCATCCCTACAAAAAATACTCTTTTCCACTTCTTATAGTTTAAATTTTCCATTGCTCATTCTTTGCTAAGAAGTTAGAAACTTTATATCCTTTGCTTGTGTTGTAATTTTGCAGATGGCAAGGACAAAGAGCCAATCGTACAATAAGCCAACTCAATCCAAGAAAATGAAGCAACAAAAGGAAGGATCAACCTTTCAACCTCCAACTAAAGAATCCAAATCTCAGCAGTCTCAAATACCAGAATGAGTCTTCCAATGATATTGGAAGATTCTTTAATAAATATGTTCAGGCTAGGTATCATGCAAGTCTCAAGATGGACATATATGCTAAGAAGAAAGTAGATTTGAAGGAAGCGAAATTCACTATGATTCGAGAGAACAATAATGGATAGGAATTTGAAACTATTAAATGATTGTACCTTTTTTACTTTGTCTTCTTCTCCCTTTCTTCATTATTTCCTTCCTTTCTTTAATCATCTCTGATTTTGAAAATTTAATTTTGGTTTTAGTAATGTTTTGTAGAATTTGTATATGTTTTTTTTTTATTTTATTTTGAAGATTTATAAGTTTTAATTTTGTTTTGGTGTAAGTCTTTAGTTTTAATTTTTCTTGTTTTGTTAATAAAATTCACCATAGTGAACCTCATTGTCAAAAAAATAAAATAAAAATTTAATTTTGAAAAATCTAATAAAGAAATAAAATGGATGATTGCTAGTCTCTTAAGGACTAGTGCTAATTCCATAGGGACTTGTGAATACATGAATTTGGATGGATTCAATTGATTGTTGTATTTAGATAAGATTGTTGTGTGACATTATTTGATGAGATTTATAATATCCTTAGTTTAAAAAAAAAAAAAAAAAAGTACCCACGCTAACAGAATGAGATTAGCGTGGAGGTTAGCGTGGCGGCGCCAGTAGCGTGGAACATGGCGCCGTTAGCGTGAGATCGCAGCAGAAGGCTTTTTCCTTCGAACAACTGGCGCGATTAGCGTGAAAATGGCGCCGTTAGCGTGGGAGACGCTCCAGAGGCCATTTCATGCGGCTTTATGGCGCGGATAGCGTCAGTTTGGCGAGATTAGCGCCATTGACGCGCCCAGTTGGCGCTGTTAGCGCCGTTTATGGCGCGGTTAGCGCCAGAATGGTCTGGAGACCCTTTTTATTCGAATATTTGGCGCGAATAGCGTCAAATATGGCGCGGTTAGCGCGGGAACGCGGACAGACCCTGTATTTAAAGGCCATTTTACGAACTCTTGGCCAAAAACATGGATTCTTCTTCCTCCAGCGACCCTTCCACCATTGTTGAGCACCCAAGCTCCATTTCTTCATCTTAGTTCACCAAAATACATCCCTTAAACACCTTTTGTGATGGAGATCACTTCTAGAGCTTGAATCCTTCCTCATTTCCCCTTGAAAACCCCTAAATCAAAGGATCCCTTTCTCAATGGAAGTTCGTGAAACTCGAGCTTGGCGAGGAACGGCGACGATTCGTGAGTACCCAAGCTAGGGGAAGTCGTCCTTGGGCCTTCCTTGCGTCATTTGAGGTAAGAAACTCGAGAATCACCTCTTGATTTGTGAGTTAGGGTTTTGGGTGAATAGTGACCCACTTTTGATAGAGCTAGTTTTAGCCTTGGGTCCTGTTGAAACATGTGTTTAGAATGTTATGAGGAGGTAGGATTAGCTCTTAGAAGTGAATTTGGTGAAGGTTGATTTCATGGCTCTTTGTGATGATGTTTTATTGTTGGGCTGAGTTGCTTAGCCATTGTTGGACATGCTAGAGCCTTGGCTTATGGTTTAGATAGCCTTGTGAGGCTATTGATATGATGGCTTGTAAATGCCAAGCTTTGTTGAACCATAGGATAGATGACTTGTGGTTTGGAAAGGATTGTGAGTCCTTTCATGTTGAGCGGTTGTGAATCGTATTGCTTATGCCTTGGGAGGCTTGGGTATTGATGTATGCTTTGTTTGTGCCTTGTATAGGGCATGACACCGCGGGTGTCAGTGGCGTGGGCCACAGAGAGAGGGAAGAACTGCGAAGCTCGGCTTTGCCAGGTAAGTTCTGGACCCTTGGGGATGTTTCCCACTTGTGTGTGCTCTACCATACTCCGAGGGAGTAGTGGTTTCATTCATGATTCATGCATTGTGTGGATGTTGCATGCTCATATTTATACATGCTTGTATCTGTGCTTGAGATTGTAGTAAGCCTGTTATTAGATCTTCTGGCCAGTGAAGATA
>PYAF01004843.1:431643-451734 GCA_007407185.1 Glycine tomentella | reverse complement strand
AGTGTTGGACTCGGTCCACCATACATAGAGCTTAGATAGCTTGTGATGTATATTGTTATGAGAGGCCGGGATGGCCCATGTGGTTGTGATATCCTGATGACTTGTGTCATGATGAGTGAGCCAGGATGGAGGAGATGCCTCTAAGGACCCTGAGCTTACTGAGATGTATATCTCACCCCGTGTGGGGTTATTGTTTTTCAGGTGATGCTTCTAGCAGAGGGGAGCAGTCTCAGGGCGGGAGGCCCCAGTAGAGACGTTACCTGCTTGGCCTTGGGCAACAGAGGATAGCTTGGAGCTCGGCTCAGCTATGATGATGTGTTTTGTATGCTTGGAGCTCGGCTCAGCATCTTGTTTTATTTTGATGTATACCCCTATGAGGGAAGACGTGCGTTGCACATGTATTTTGTTTTATACACTGATGTATATTTGTATGCCCTCTTGTGAGGAAGGATCCTCGGGATCAAATGTTGTATATAACTTGGTTATATATGTATGATGATGTTCCTCCTGTATATTTATATCTTTGAGATATTTATGTTTCTGCCTATTGTTTGGTTGTATGATCTGGTTAAGCAGGGGCATGTATGATGTGTTGTGGGTTGTGCTTCCATACATAATGTTATCAAGAAATATGGTTTGGTTTTTATGCTTCCGCAAGATAAACTTGTTTTCTTAAAAAGGTTTTATTAACTTGTTTAAGCGCTAATCTGATGATTATACAATGATAATACGCCGGGTATACACGGAGTGTTACAAGATTCATGAATATGCTCGTATCTTGTGAGGTGTGATCCTACATAGTAATTGAATGTATGTCACCATTGTTGAGTTTACCATTGATTTTGTTTGATTCCTATGTCATTAGGATGTCACATAAAACACGAAAATGATCAAGTCATTGGTTTCATTTTATTTTATCCTCTTAGCCAAAAAGCCAACCAAAAATAATTTTAAAATTTAAACCCTTAAACCGAACCAATTTTTGTGCTGAAAATACAAAATATGGTCTTTTGGAACCTTTCAATAAAAGACCAATGAAAAAAACCATTGTTTCCCCTATCCTAGTGATAAGAGAACAATCATTCAAGATAAAGTTTTAACACAAGTTTGAGGTGATTTCACCACAAGGAAGGATTGTCATGAAATTAAAAGTGACAAGGTTAGAGAAATGGAGAAACCAAGTTTATCTAAAAAAAAGAAGAAAAGAAAAAATAAAAGAGAAAAAGTCTCCAAGAAAACAAAACAAAAAGAAAAAGTTAGCAATAAAAGGTCAAAAAAAGAAACTTAGTTGGGAAAATAATAAGAAAGGATATGTAAAGGCAAATATCACAAGAAGGGAGGTTGGATTGTGTTTTTTAATAAACTTAAAACACTTTTTGAATACAGAAAAGATATTGTATAATAAAGTAGAACTTAAGAAAACATATATCAGATGATAGTTTTAGATCTCTTAGTTAATCTGGAGTAGGAATATAACATAGTGAGATGGGATTTCCATGAAAAGGTACTATGCAATTGTTAACTTTCCTTCTATTGACATATCTTTCATTATGTGGTGTGTTAAATTCTTTGTTTTTTACTATTATTTAGAATGGTGAAAAAAGGGAAAATTTCTCTCCTATAAGAGGTCTTCGCCAAAGGGTCCTTTATCTCCCTATCTATTTGTTATGTGTATGGAGAAACTTTCAATCTTTATACAACAGTTACTCGAGGACAGAATTTGGTAACCTCTTTCTGTTTCCCAAAGGAGCTTAGAGTGTTTTACTTTTTGGAAAGGTCATTGAATCTCAAGTTCACGTAATTGCTGATACTTTAGATATTTTTTGTAAAGAGTTTGGCTTTAAAATAAATCTCAACAAATCAAAATTTATGAGCTCTAGTGGCATTTCAATAGGGATGAAGCAAAAATTTCAAGCAGCTCGCAATATTAGATATGTTCCAAACCTTGTGGAATATCTTGGTTTCCCCCTTCTAATGTGTAGTGTTACCAAATATTCATTCTCTTTCATTATGGAGAAGATTCATAGTCGGCTGGCTTCCTAAAAAGGTAGGCTACTTAATAAGGTAGGGAAACTTCCTATGGTCTCTTACGGGTTGGAATTCAGTAAATTTGGAGACAATATCTACACCTAAATATGAGGTAGGCCTGGACATAAGAAGTTTCTGCATGACATACATCTCCTTGTTGGGCAAGTTGGCATGGAACTTGGTGACTAAAAAAAGATGTGTTATAGGTTAATGTCTTGACTGAAAAATACCTCTTGGATAAGTCCATCTTCAATACTAATTGTGGTCATAGTGTTTCATATACTTGACACTATTATTAAGGCAGAAAGTAGCTCCATGATGGATCAAGGTTTTGAATTGGAAGTGGGGATACCTCACTTTTGGTTTGGACAATGAAATTCTAGTGATATTTTGGGTTATGTGATACCTTTTGTGGACATTCATGACGTCCATCTTTTCTTAAAAGACATCTTCCAGGATTGTAGATGGTAGTTGGATCACCTCTATATTATTATTCCTCAAAATTACGTACAACTACTGCAAGCATTAGAGTGCAAATTTACCCCTTCCCTAATGACACATGGGTTTGGTCTCTTGCGTCTAATGGAATGTATATAGCTTCCTCGACATATCATTGGCTTGTATCCGATTAGGATACAAGACTAAATGATAAAGGTTCAACTAGCCCGTCGAATGATCCTTTACATGGAATTGGAGGTCCTATGACAAGGTCCAAGACTAAGAGGATGAAACAAGCATTGCAAGGCCTAATTCTAAAGATCAAAGAGGAAAAAGACCAATGTGAATTAAGGGTTGCACCTAATTGGGTAACTTTCCTACAAATTGATGAACATGCTTTGAGCCCAACTTGAAGACTCACTTTGGGAAGCCCAATTGTACAAGACAAGAAACATCTATGGACTGAGTTGATCAATTTTGGTGGACTATTAATATTGGACTAATTAGAAACTAAGTCCAATTTTTTGTCATTCTATTTGTAATTTTTGTACTATTTTTTGGTTGAATTTTCTGGTGATTTTTTCATTTTCTACTAGCCTTAATAAATGTTTTCTAGAATGCTCTAGATCATTTAGTGACTAGTGGAAATTTATTTTCATGTTTATTGTCATTTATTTTCATTTTGTGGCATGCAATTATCAATACATTTGATAAATGTATATTAGTGGGAATTTATTATAGCATTTCAAGATTAGCCTATAAATAGGAAACTCTTGTACCCTTTAAAGGCAGAATTTGAAGATTAATGTAATTTGAGAGTTTATCTATTGTGAGAGCTTTTCCTTTGTTCTTAGGTTAAGAACTCGATATTGTTGGCTCTACCAGCAGATTGCGGTTAGGGTCACGCTCCTTTTGATAACTTTGGTTCTACCCACAAGTCGCAGTTAAAGTCAAGTTCCTTTCTTTTTATACCTGTTTTTGAGGACGATCCTAAGTATTCTCTTATCACTAAATGTTGTCTCATGTTTTGGCTTTCACTTCATAATTAGTTGTCAACAAACTCTACTGGGTTCCATCATAATCTCGCTACTTCGGCATCTTGCCCCTGATGTTCCTATGCTAGTGAAGATATTTTTCACTGCATCAGAGATTATCCACTCCCAAAGAAGTCTAGTTCATATTGGGTTTTCATGCTCGCCTCAAATTCTAGTCTTCCAATCTTGCCTTTCAATTGAAGCATCACCTTTTATCCAAGGATTGTTTGCTTTTTGCAGCTACTTCTTGGTGGTTATGGTGTTGGAGGAATAACAAAATGATGAAGGTCCATTGCAAGCTCAAGGCCAAGAAGGAGAACTTGAAGAACTTCCTTTGGTTAACTTTAGAGGACTCGTGACAAGAGCTAGAACTGAAGCCCTTCAAGAGCACATCAAAGCCAACTTGCACTTTTTAGACAAGTATGAAAAAACACACCAACTCAAGAAGAATAAGGGTTGGATTTTGTACTCTCAAGTTGAATTTAATTTCAGCACCTTTTAGTGGCAATAGTAGTGACAATAAATAGGTCTTTAGTGACAATTGTGTAAATAAGTGTAGGTGCACTTATATGTAATTTTTTTAGCACTTACGTAAGCTTGTAAAATGCACATGGCTGATATTGGCACGTGGCTGAGTCATCATATGAGAAGCTTGCACCTCAAGCTTTATTTCATTTGCCATTTCACTTGCATTTAGCTTACATTTTCGTGGCTATATAAGGCCAGCCCAAACATATTGAACACACTTTTGGTTAAATCAATTAGAAATCTTAATTTTCTTGTGAGAGTTTCTCTCTTATTCTTGTGCAAGAACTTATTGGATCTTATCAATGACTTTTCAATGCTATTGTGGCGATTCTTCCTAGACTCATTGAAGAGATTCTCCATGGCGTCATCCATCTTCATTCCTTGTCTCAATCCATCTTCCATTGCTGAATTCTTTGGAGCTACTTCACGCCATTTTTGCTTCACATCTTAAGTGAGAGCTTGAGTTCTTGAAGAGATCTTGAAGAATGAATTTCATTGTAAGGTAAATTGGGGAAATCAATGTCTAATGAGGTTAGACATACATCATAAAATTTTCAAGGAAGACCATTGGGATATTCAAATAGTTATCAGGAAAATTTATATGCTTCATGATGATATGATCGTATCTTAGAGATGAAAGAGTGGAGGTATATACCCCTCTCTATATCCTGATTTGACTTCCCAAAGACATCCTTAAATATCATCATTCCATGTGGATCTTGAGTTACTTCTTCATTTGATGGTCAAAGAGATGCCCTAAAGGCACAAGATGTGGCCATTTATCATGGTTTAAGCATTGTTTATGACCAAAAATATTAGAAATATTTACTTGGGATCATATAATCTTCAATTAGTTGAGATTATTAACTTCGAAGTTTGCCCTCCATTTCATCATCACGCAAACCAGATGTTATTGGTCCTGTACTACTTGGAAAAGGATTAGGTAGCCAATATCCAACATGTTCCCAAGAAAGCAAATGTTGTTGCTCATTATCTAGCTAATCTCAGGACTCGTTGATATGTTCCTTTTTGTATTTGGGATGATCTATCCCCACATCTCTTTATCCTTATATACATTACATGAATATAATTTCGTTATGTTTTTTTCTAATGAAGTAAAAATGTAATATCTACTCATCCATGTATAAATTAAACAAAAACTATAGTGTCACATCACCTAGTTAAGAGGACTAAAATTGTATTTTAATCTAATAATTACAAAAACTAAAATCAAAACTTAAAAGGGACTTAAAAAAATATTGAAGCCTGCGTATTATAAACCCCTGGTTAGGGTTTAAGCTCATTACGGCAAAAAATGGCAACAAGGTGCATGACTTTGAGAACCTCCGCCAAAACCCTTTTCCACCATCTTCAAAACCCCGTTCAATATTCTCGCTGCGCATTTCATTTGATCAGAACCCTCCATTCCTTCGTTGCCCGAGACTCAGACCCTCGCAAATTTCGTAACTCTTCTTTTTCTGGAACCTTCCGAGGCATAGTCTCTGACACAAGCCCCAATTTCGATGAAACTGCTTCGCTCGCCCTCGATAATCGCGTTCCTGCCACCGTCATAACGGGTTTTCTTGGCTCTGGAAAGGTGTCCCTTACCCCTTTCCCCTCATTAGATAACGGTTTATAAAGAGCAAACTATTAAATTAAAAGAGAAAGGTTTAAAAGGAGTTCAATGCATCACCATAGATCATGTAGTTATATGGATTTTACGTTTTTTATATTTATTTTTTTCATTTTGAGTTTTGAACAGTTGAATGGTTTGGGACTGAGTTTTCGGTAATGCAGACTACTCTCCTTAATCATATTCTCACATCTCAGCATGGAAAGCGGATAGCGGTCATTGAAAATGAGGTATCGAGTTCGACCTGTGTTCGTCTTAAGTTCCATGGATTTAGATGATGACCTTGTCAAGTTTAATTGAAAATTTGTAATTTCAGTGATTCCAGCATATTTTTTTTTTTTTTGGCCAGCAAAAATAATATGTATATATATATGATGAAATTTCTGCATCACAAGAGGTATTGCAAAATATAGAACCTAGTGTAACAAAACAGAACGAAGGAGGTTTAAAACATGAAAGCATGAAGGAGACCTCCTGAGTTCTGACAAATGACTAGGTTGTCAAAAAATACAACTTAAATCTACCCTCCCCTGATTACAAAAGCCTCCCCCATATTAGAAGACCAAAAGTGGAAAGGGAGAGTAAAACCATCCTCCAAATTTCTAAGCCAAGACCAACATAAAAAGAGCGCATCCTCCATCAGATTATGTCTGTTGATTATCCATCTTTGTCCTTTCCCTACTATGCTTCGGTAAGTTGACATGTAGCTTGAGTCCACCAACAACCAGATTATCTAGCTTTCGTTCAAGATAGGCAGCGTCTTCAACCCCTTTGAAACGTACAAACCCATACTTTCTACCACTCATGTTTCTGTTCTTGGCGATGAAAATCTCCCTAACGTCACCCCACTTTTTGAATTCTGCCCATAACTCTCTTTCCCTCATCTCTTCAGGGAAGCGAGTGAAATAGAAAGAAGTGACCTCCGGCCTGTCCCTCCAGTCTTGCCTCACCCACCCCTGCCTTCTAGCCTCCGAGTAGTTCCCAAAACGTTGTCCGTAACCATTTCCGTCATATTTGAGACCTGGTCTAGCCTTGAAATCCTCACCGGACCGCTCTCTGAACCTATTTCTGTTGCCCACCCTCACCCACTCAGTGTTTCTCTCTCTATTTCTCTCTCTAAGGTTCTCTCTCATACTTAATCAAATCCTATGTGGTCTAGTGATTCCAGCATATTTAAAAGTCTAAAATTCACTTTTGGTCCTTATTTTATATTTTGGTTTTAGTTTGGCTTCATGAGTTTAAAAGTTTCACTTTGTTCTATAAAGTGTCTTTGTTAGACAAAATTCTCAAGTTTAAAAGTTTGTATAAAGGACACTAACATGTCATTAATTAAATAAGAGGGCAATTTTAGAACTTTTAAAAATTAATGGACCAATTTAGAAACAAAAAACAAGTCAAGGGATTCATATATTTTAGCCTATTTTAAAATAGGAGAATTCTTTTTTTTTTTTTTTTGTCTAGAACACAACTATCCTCTATTGGAGGCAATTCTATTCGAACTGGGTAGGACCACTATGGGCGGCAAAGCTTAGGAGAATTCTTTTTGTTAATACTGAGTTATGATAAATATTTTGATCAATGTATGACTTATGACATCACAACACGTGTACATTTTCTAATAATATTTACTTGAACTAAATTAGTTATAGCACATTAGCACTTGTTTATTTATTGAAAAGGTTACTTGTCTTCTTGACATTTTATTTATTTGGAGCAATTGTGAAGTAGGTGAAGAATCTGAGTGCGTGGAGTGTTTTAGAGTATTTTTCCTTGTAATACTATAGGCTTACTGTTATTTATGAAAGAGAAATTATACTTGTACAACAAAATATACAACTATGAGAGAGAAAGAGAGAAAAGGAAGATAAATTTGAATTTGAAATGTAATAAATGATAGGGTGGAGGAGAGAGATAAACACAAAATATATTGTTGTATAAATTGTTGTATGTGTATTACTTCTCTTTATGAAATTGTCTCATTGGTGTAAATGCAGTTTGGTGAGGTTGATATTGATGGCTCATTGGTTGCTAGTCATTCTTCTGCAAGTGAAGAGATTATCATGGTTAACAATGGCTGCCTCTGTTGCACTGTACGGGGAGATCTAGTTAAAATGCTGTTGGAGCTGGTTAGGAAAAAGCGAGACAACTTTGATCATATTGTTATTGAAACCACAGGTTTGTAAATTGCTTATGTTCAATGAACTTATGCAGTGGGATTGAGGTGTTGGAGGTTGGATATTTACTTGAAAGTAGAAACTAAACTGACCAAACTGTTAAGTTAGTAATACTTTTGTGGCAGTCTGAAATACATATTGTTTTAGGACTTTTGGATCTTATGTTGAAGAAAAAGTGAAAATCAATGAGTAATTTAATTAAGGGGTCATTAAAAAATTTGAGAAACACAATGAGTTCTCATTATTGTCCTAATCTTAATGCATCAATTTTACGTCTGGTCTTCTGGTACTTATAAATTTTTTAAGGATTTTCCTTCATGGTTCTCAAAATTTTCGGTTAGGTGTATGAAACAGTTGAATAGAAAATTTATTTGTCTTTTAAACCGTTTTGCAGGTCTTGCAAAGCCAGCTCCTGTTATTGAAACATTTTGCAGTGATGAGCTGGTCTCTCAGCATGTAAAACTGGATGGAGTTGTAACTTTGGTTGATTGCAAGCATGCCATGAAACATTTAAATGAAGTGAAACCAAGATTTGTGGTTAATGAGGCAGTAGAACAAGTTGCATATGCTGATCGTATTATTTTGAACAAGGTAAGCTTCTGCCTTTAAGATTCTCTGATAGTATTTCTTTGTGCTTTTCAATTTTCTTTTGTTCCAATATTGACTACTCAAATTTGTGTTAGCCTGTGTTTCTAGATTCTGATTATTTTTCATTGCTTCTGCAGATTGATTTGGTTAATGAATCTGAGTTAAATATATTGACTAAGAAAATTAAGGTATTTTTTTTATACTTATGGATCCTCTACACATTGTATTCATTAATTGAACTAGGATGGTAACAGAATTCTATGCAGCAAATAAAAAGATGATGTGTATAACTGTCAAACTAGGTTCATTAAATGAATGTATGTACATGAGTTTTCATACAAATTTCATACAGAGTTAATCGTGCCCTAGGTGACTAAATATTTTATGATGATAATTCTAATTTGTATTGGTGTATGATGGGGATTCATAGTTAGATTGGATTGGATTAAGTATTGAATGTGCTATATTGGCCCGTATCAAAACCATGTTATTTTGTGTTGATTGATATTTGATACTAGTTCTAGTCTCCTGTTGATTCTCCAATATGGATAGAATAGATCTGTAATTTTGTATTGAACTTTAATCCTTGCTCTATGGTAAAATGTGTTAAATATGTGATAGCTATTGTGATAGATGATAGCCTTGTAATGCTGTTATTGTATATGATGATAAATGTGTATTTGTTGGAGGAAGACAGTGGGAGAGAAATTCAATTATTTTTAATAAGATGGGTAGATTGATGTTCTTTGAATTTTGTTTATATGTTTTTTGATGGATCAGATTGTTTTTGATGAAATGTATCAGATTGTTGTCCTTTGATTTTTGTATACATGTTTTTCTTCATCAGCTTCTATAGCACTGTATATGGATATACTTGGCTCCCCAAGAAATATTGCTTATGCAAGTAGTTCTTCATTTTTATGAATTGTTGCTAGCACATCAATGGAATGGCACAAATTAAGCAAGCTAAATTTGGATCTGTCGACATGGACTTTGTTCTGGGTGTGGGAGGATATGATCTTGAGAGGTAATAGGTGTGCAATTATATTGTATCTTCTAACATATTGCTAAATGCTACCCTTATTTATATTTTTAAGCTCCCATTATAGTACTTGATGCATCCCTTCCTGCGATGCCCCCCTTTTCATTCCCAAATATGGCTTTAAGTATGATAAATCACAATGCATATTTATACATGTGCTGTATTTGCTGCAAAATTATCTGTTTTTCAATTAGAATGTATTAATACTGCAGAATTGAATCTGAGGTACCTGGAGAATGTCCCTCTTCTTCAAGCCATCAGGATGATTCTGGACATGGTAATATTTCTAAACCCTTTCCCACTTTTTTCATTGTGTTTTTGACTGTGTTGTTAAAGTTGGCTGCATAAAAAATGTCAATGATATTCAAATGGAAAACACAGGGTGTTGATGAACCTTGTAGATTTGATTGAATATCATTTTTCAAGACACAACCACTACAATTGCACTATTGCTAGATCCTTCTCTTAAAATACTAATATAGAAAATAGTAAAGAATGAAGTGTATGTCTTCCAATTAGAAGTGTAGTCTTGTACACTTGCCTTGTGCTTGGATGAGGCATTTCAAAATTCCAAGGAATTTAAAATGCCAGAGATTAATATTATTTAATTTACTTTTATTAAATCTTTGGCAAAAAAATACTGAATTTTTCCAAGAGTAGGAATATTAAGTACAAATTTCTTTTCTTAAATTGCGACAAAATGGAGACTTACTTTTTATTATATTCATCAATCAAAATGAAAATCATATATTGCTTTTACGAACCACAACCAAACATGCCCATCATAGTTGATTCCAACCCAAATCCACACTTTATAATAGTTGATAAGATAATGGAAAAGCTCCAAGTCTGAAACTGTTCACAAAAGCGCTCTAACAAAGAAAAAAAGGAAATAACAAATAGTATATATAATGCATGAGGCACAACACAATTATTTACAAAGGTCAGACAGTTAACAGAACTAAAAAGAAGTGGCAAAACATGAAAACATTCACAAGTCACATACAAACCCAAAAAATCTTAACCAGAAAAGTAGAAACATAAATGGGTTTGTAGAGCAAATCAATTCTTTTTGTAAACAAAAAAAATTAGTATTTTTAAAATAATTTATACCAAAAGTACAATTAATTACAGGGAAGTTCAAGGTTTCAAGTTCTAGCTAGAGGTATTTATAAAAGCCCAGTTTGGTGAGTGTTTTTAAAATACAAGGTTTTTAAAATGGTATTCAAGTTTTGGTCAATCAATACTTGGTCAGTATTTGTGAAATTTAAGAACAAGCAAGTCTTTCAAGTAGAGGCAAAGTCACATTGATATCATAAAATCAATGACAGTACCAAGTCTATCAAGTCTTCTTATCTTCACATTTAAGAACAATTTTTTTCATAAAACTCATTCAATATCATCATTAAGCATAATCTATCAATTGTTTCTCTCTTCCTCTTTCTTGCATATCTACAAACACATGGTACTCACCACCTAGCTCAACCCCAAACAGAAATAAAAATTTCGGACAGAAATAGAACCCAAGCCCTCTCCCACATCTCCAATAGATGGAAGCAAATTTATTTAAAATTCAGATCCAGATAACACTACAATGAGAACAAAGCACAAATCACAAATTAACGAAATAAAAAAGAAACCCTAGATAAAGGAGATGAGAAACCAACCTTGTATGAAGAGTGTGCGATCTGAATCAAGAGAGAACGAAGGTCGTAGACACCATGAGAGTGTGCTATCTGAACAAGGTCATATCCACCGAGAGTGTGCGATCTGAATGAAGGTTGTCACGACTGTGAGAGAGTGTGAATGAGGGTCTCGAAGTCGCAAGGGAGAGTGTGTGGGTGGAGAGGAATGAGCGAGAGTGAGTGAGGTGTAGGTCGAGAGTGACGAGCGAGACCGAGTGTAGAGAGGAGAGAGGGAGGACCGACTTGCAAAGAAATTGACATTCTCTAATTTTTGCGAGAATTTCAATTTGTGTTTTCTGTTGATTAAAATTCCTTGTTAAAATGACAAATTCAATTTCTCTTTAAATTATTTATCCAAACGTGTAAGTTCAACTTGAAGTATTTCAATTACATGGTCAAAATGCATTACCCGGTTAAAAGTCACCATCCAAACACATGGTTAGGGTATTTGATTTAGGATAATTACTATTGGAGTATTGTAAGAGAGCTGCAGTTATTCAACTGTAGCCTCTGGTAGTTAAGCCTAATTAAGTCTTAGTGAGTTAGTTCACTAAGATAGTTAGTTAGTTAGTGACAACTAATTACAACTGTCATAACCAACAACTTTGTCTATATTAATAGATCTGTACTCTTGAGTTAGTTGGGTTAATGAAACTAAAGTTTCTTTCCTCTTTCTTGTTTTGTTATCAGAATATTTTCCCTCAAGATTCTATTACTAGAGGCCAGTGTGAACGACTATGGCTTCTTTGAACAATTCGTTCACCTCCTCTTCCATATTTCCAAACTCCATTGCTGAGAAGCTTGATGATTCCAATTTTTTGATGTGGTGGCAATAGGTGCAACCGGTGATCAAATCTCATCATCTTCAACGGTTTGTAGAAAATCCAATAATTCCTTCGAGGTTCCTTTCTGATGAAGATTGTGCAATCGGACGTGAAAATCCTGCGTATGAAGTAACGTCCCCATGAGGCTACCATGAGACGCTATCTCCTCGGATGAGCCTTCAGAGCTTCCTCTACACCACTGGCAACTACAGGAGTGCCAACATGACTCCTCCACTATATGGATGATGAACTCGTCGCCGTTAATGGAGACCACAACATCGTGGTTGATCATGGGATGCCACGGTGTTTTGAGGAGGACTTGAGCCTTGTCCATACGTTGGATGTCAGCAACATCGGCGTCCATGTCCACCACCTCACCCACCACAGCCACATGTTCTCCTTATCCCAGGCATGTAGAGGTATCCCCTAGGACGACACCCATACTAATCTAAACCAGGACCGTAGCGATGGAGTCCATTTCTCCAGTGAATAGAACATAGACAAGCCACTATCATCTGTGTTCCTACAAATTTCCTCTGCTTTCGCATCCTTGAGACCCAAGAGGAGTACCATGTCATCGCCCAAGTGCTTGGGTATGACATCCTCGCCACCGTCCCACAGGCAGTTGTGCTCCAGTCTGTTGAGCTCCGTCAAACCCCTTAATCTGCCAACCCAGACGTCTCTACACCACATTTCCTCCGTCGGAATAGATAACTGGACAGACGAGACAAAGGGCTTCGTCGTCGCCTTCATCTGCGTCAAAGGCCACCTCTTCACATGCCCATGGTTGGCCGTCGTTATCGCTTGCGCATACGATGCTTTCTGGGTCTGGTGATGGAGGGGATATCCACGGTGTAGACCAGACTGAGTAGGTTCCCTGTACACCATTGCTTTAGTTGATTTCTCCAAGGTTTTCCTCTCCGCCTTGTTGTTCTGTGCCATCGTCCTTTGTCTTCCATGTTTGGGGAGGTTCACATGTAGTTTAAGGCCCCCAATAATCAAGTTATCAAGCTGCCATTCCAGAAGTCTAGTATCTCTAACACCTTTGAACTGAACAAAGCCGTATCGCCTACCATTCCGATTTCTATTTTTGGCAATGAAAATTTCCCTTACATCTCCCCATTTTTTGAACTCTAGCCACAAGTCCTTTTCTCCAAATTCTTCCGGAAATCAGGTGAAATAAAAAGAGGATACATTGGCAGCCTCCCTCCAATTCTTCCTCCGTCCTGCTACTGACCGTGTCGCTGCTAGCTTCATATCATACTGATGATACCCATAGTCACTGTAACGTTCCCGTCTGCTGTTTCTGTTTCCCACTCTGACCCACCCACACTCTCTCTCATCCTCACCTTAAACACAGATGTCCAATGTAAAGTTTGTTTGAAGTACGGTCACACAGCTTCTCATTGTCACTACTGCGATGACCAATACTATCAGCGAAGCTCTTCCCTCAGTCTGCATGATCCCTTGAACCCTAATCCCAATTCTCAGAATTATTCATCTCAGCAGTCTAATTCCAGTTCCACTGGACAAACCTATGGTAACACTCATGCATATGGTATTTTCATTTGGTTTTTTTTTTTTTGATCAGCAAAGATAATATATATATATATATATATATATATATATATATGTAATAGCAAAACATTACAAGAAGTAATATAAAAAGGATCTGAGCAAACAGGACCTATGGCGGCCTAATTCATGGGGAAACATGAATTAAATTGCCAGGAGTCTGGCTAGATCAACGGAAGAAACCCCCCAAAACAGGAGAGGACTAAACATTATGTCCTCCCCTGGATACAAAAATATCACCCAGATTACAGGACCACACATGAAAAGGAGTTGTGAATCCTTTTTCTAAGGTTTTAATCCATGTCCAGCATGTGAATATTGCTTCATCCAACAGTTTACATCTATTGAAACTGTCGTTATGGAAGATAATGTTATTCCTATGATGCCATATGGTCCAGGTCAGGGCTATCCACCATGTTTGCCACCTCTTCGAACAAATCCCGCTGTGGTAATAATACGAGTGTTGACTAAAGTGATCGCTAGGATTTATCGACCAGGCACTGACAATAGGTATCCAGGACATAGACTCCCACCACAGCGGCCTAATTTTTTCGCAGTTGTAAAAGAGATGTGCTGCGTCCTCTTCAGCATTCCTACATAGTGTGCAGAATATATCATTCAGATCCACATTCCTCCTACTTAAATTCCTTTTTGTAGGCAACCTATCCCCGATTAATCTCCAAGCAAAGCATAATGCTTTAAGGGGAGCTTTAATATTCCAGAGTATATATCACTTTGGTTCCACCTAGTTCTTTCCGAGTAAAGGAATGAATAAGCATTCCCAACTGTGTATACTCCACTGGGGTCAGCGTCCCACATCCAGGCATCAGTCTGCTGAGGATTTATGCCCTGGTCACGTATATCATCTAAGAATTTTACAGCAGATGCTACTTCACCATCCATAAAAAATCTCCTCCATCGGAACTGCCATTCCCAGCCCGAATCTGTTAGCATTCCCATCTGCTGGATATATTGATGTTGTTGATTGGAAATCTGGAACATGCGGGGATGTTTATCCTTCAGGGCCACCCCCTCATTTTTCCAATCGTCTTCCCAAAATAGAATTTTTGACCCACAACCCACCTTCCATCTTATGCCTTTTATAAAGCCAAAACCACCCTCGGTAGGAAAGCATGTTAGACAAAGATCCTTCCACCAAATAGATTCACCCCCGCCTCTCGTAGGGCCTGCCATATTTCTCCAGCCCCCATATTTTGAGACCAACACCTTTACCCAAAGCTCATCCTGCTGGTGATACAAATTCCAGAGCCATTTCCCAAGTCAGGCCTGGTTAAAAATAGCTAAATCTTTAATACCCAGACCGCCACCTCTTTGGGTTGACAGACCAAATCCCATCTGACCCAAGCAAATTTTCTCTGATCTGCACAGCCCCCCCACAGAAAAGTTCTTTGAATTCTGACTAATTTCTTTGACACCTTCTTAGGAGCCCTGAAAAAAGAAAGAAAGAAGATAGGAATGGAGGTAAGAACAGATTTAATCAAAGTGACTCGCCCCCCAAATGAAAGGTATTTCTGTTTCCACAAAGCTAACTTTCTCTCACACTTCTTCACTAAAGGATCCCACATCTCATATCTTCTTGGGTTCGCCCCTATAGGAACACCCAGGTATAAGAAAGGTACAGCCAGCTGTCTACAATTAAGATATGTAGCCGCAGAGGTAGACCACTGTGCATCCTCACCAAACACCCTGAATCTACTCTTGGCAAAGTTAATTTTCAGCCCAGACACCATTTCAAATCCCCTCAGCATAGCCTTCAAAGTTCTGACATTTTTGGCTGATGCTTTCCCGAAAAATATTGTATCATCAGCATGTTGCAGAATGCTGATATCCACCAGGTTCTTCCCCACCTTATATCCCTCAAACAGGCCCTTTTGTAGTGCTTCTCTCATCAGCCCAGTAAGACCTTCAGCTACTATGTTAAACAATAGTGGAGCTAGGGGGTCGCCTTGTCTTAGACCACGGTGTGGTATGAACTCATCAGTAGGGCTTCCGTTCACCAATATAGAAATAGAAGCAGATTTTAGGCACCCTTCAATCCAAGTAATCCATTTTGAATCAAAACCCATTCTTCGCATCATGTAAATCAAGAAGTCACAGCTAACTGAATCATATGCCTTCTCGTAATCCACTTTGAACACAAGGCAGCTTTTATTGATCCTTTTAGCCTCGTCCACGACCTCATTAGCTATCAGCACACTACTTAACATCTGTCGCCCTTCGATAAAAGCTGATTGACGATTATCTATGATGTGTGGCATAACCTTTTTCAATCTGTTAGCAAGTACTTTAGTCACTATTTTGTAGACACACCCTTTGAGGGAGATCGGCCTGTAATCATTCAGACCAAGTGGATCAGGACCCTTTGGGATCAAAGCAATGAAAGAGGCATTACCACCTTTAGGAAATACTCCATTGACGAAAAATTCATCCATGAAGTGGAGGAACTCAGGTTTTATAAGCTCCCAAAATTCTTTGATGAATTTAAAATTAAATCCATCTGGCCCAGGACTTTTGTCACTTCCGCATGCCCAAACAGCCTCTTTTATCTCAGCTTCACCAAATCGTTCCGTCAAGGGCAGTTTATGTTGCTGTTCAATGAGTTTAAAAGCAACGCCATCCAGATTTGGATTCACCCTACCAGATGCTTCAAATCTCTTTTTGAAGAATAATCGGGTTTCAGCTTTGACTCTAAGAGGTTCATTAATCCAGCACCCATCAGCCATCACTCCTTTCAGCAAGTTGTTTCTGCGCTTCCAATTTACTGTTATGTGAAAAAACCTAGAATTACAATCCCCCTCCTTAATCCATTTGGTCCTTGTTTTTTGTCTAAGTAATGAAGCATTTGATATTGCCGCAACCCAAAGGTCCTCCTGTAGCTGTTTTCTCCTCCTAATCTCATCAGGATTCATCAGTCTATCATCAGCTTCCACTTCAATTTTATTAATCTCCGCCTCAATGTTCTTCCACTTCTGCTGTGTGTTTCCAAAATGCACTTTATTCCATTCTTTCAACTTCAGTTTCAGTCTCTTTAGCTTTTTTTTTAGAACATATCCCCCCCATCCCATAATCGAATTAGAGTTCCAACAATCCCTCACAACTTGTTTAAAGGACTTATCCTGCAGCCAACAGTCCAGGACTCTGAATGGCTTCGGACCCCAATCCACAGAAAATGATCTCAGTAGAACAGGGTAGTGATCGGAGAAATTACGGTCCAATATAATCTGGGTTGTGCCTGGCCATTTATCCATCCAGTCAGCAGGGACAAGTGCATGATCCAACCTACTCTTAGCCATCCCATTGGGTCTGTACCAGGTGTATTTACGCCCGAGACAAGGCGCATCATCCACCTCTAAGTCAGCAATCTAGTGGTTGAATTCCTTCATGATACCTTCATCTACATTCCTCTGACTGATACCCAAACGCTCGCAGGGTCTTCTAATATTATTAAAGTCTCCAATTATGCACCATAAACCCTCCATATTTGCAGTCCTCAACTGCCTAATGCCTTCCCAAAGATACCTTTTCTGGAGAGCCTCGCATGGTGAATACACATTCACAATTGTAATGTTAGAATCATCAGGTATCCACTTTCCTTCCAAATATAAGTACCCACCTCCAACCACCTTATTCACCAATTTGAATACCTTATAACTCCAAATACATAGTAGGCCACCAGCTCTATTTATTGCTGGAATATATTTCCACTGGACATCACACTCACCCCACAACATTTGGCATAACTTCAGGTCTATAACTTCTTTTTTAGTCTCTTGCAAACATATCATATCTACATTCTCTTTTGTCACCAATCTCCTTATAGCTGCCCACTTAATTCCCCCTCAACCCCCCCCCCACACCAATCCTCTAGTATTATAGGACAAAATCTTCATTGATGACCCATACTACTACCCAACCTTTGTATCTCACCCATGTCTCTAGCCTCCAGGAGTGCTATTTCATTTATCATATCTGCTTGGTTGTAGCAATTTAATCCCATCATTTTTGCTAATTCCCATTCATCCTTAGCATCTTTCTTCCATTCATTCATAGAGGTGCTTGCTGTTGGTGACAGTTTAACCAGATTTCCGTGTTGTTGCTGATTATCTCCCCATACCACCACCTCTTTCAGGCCACTACTCGAAGCTATTGATGGTGATGTTTCAGACGGATGGTGTGTATGAATTGGCTCTTTTCCTCTGTACTTAGGCTGCTGGGAAATAGAACCAGGCTGAGGATGTTCTATTATTTTAGGCCCAGCCCCATGATCCTTTTTACACCCTTTACCTCTTGAGTATACCTTCAGTCTAGGTTGTGGGCCAAATAAATTGTGGCCCGATTGACCACAACCTTTAGTTTGTGGGATTTTTAGTGCCATATCGCCGCATGTGCTCTCCTCAACCAAAATCTCATCAGTCTCACCAGCCACGTCAGCAAGTACCTTAGGTGGAACTAGCAGCTGTGGGCCCCCCACTTTAACATCTTTTTTTATATTACTGCCCTTCTGACCGACCGCCTGGTTATCCACCTTTTCCACAGAAACCGTCGTCTCAATTGCGTCGATATCCGCTCCAAAATTTTCTCGTTCCATAGGCAGTTCAGGAAAGTTGATATCCACTTGTGTGTGTGGGTCCCTCCCCAGTCGACCCTTTCCGGGTTCGTCTTCAAGCTGTTTAGGCTTAGCGCAGTCGTGGTCTGCGTCCAGCCTGTCGTCTGGTCTCGGGCTTGTCCTATCAACCTCGTCAATCAGCACCCTTCCCTCGGCCTGGCTCGTGGCTAAGGTGTCACCATCCTGTGCCCATTTTGTGAAAGTTGGTAATCTTTTATCGTCGAACGCATGCGTACAGGCCCCATCTGCTCTAAATTGCGTTTCAGAATTCTGACAGCGACTACCCACCGATACCTGTGTGCCGCTTTGTCTTGCAGGTAATGTCCGGTTGTTCCCACTGTCAGCTCCGTCCCCCAGTACACCATCCGACCTCATCATCGGCACCGGAGTCTCTTCCACCAGCGAGTCCTCCTGGCTTACATCCACCCCTACCGTTCTCTCATCGGATAAAATGAACTCTGATGACGAAGCGTACCTCCCCCTAGAACATTTACAAGATTGAAAACACGTCTCCTCCATAATGCTTATCCGGTATTCTTCTTTGTTGATTGTTGCCATGATTGTATGATTGATAGTGGGCTGCCATGGAGTTTTTATGAGTACCCTGACTCTATATAAGCGGTTCAAATCCACAGTGTCGTTGTCCAAGTCCACCATATCCCCTATACCAGCTACGATACTCTTGATATACTCTCTGTCCCATGCGTGTAATGGGATCCCCCCAGCAAAGCATCCATACCAGCCTGCAGCCAACCTTCATGCCCGGATTCCATCTTTCCAATGAATAAAACGTGGACAATCCGGTTACTTCTGCCTCCCTACGCATTTCAGCCACTTTAAGGTCACTGAGCCTAGTGAGTAGGACCATATCATCTCCCAAATATTTAGGCCGAACGTCCTCACCACCATTCCACAGGAGCTCCTCTTCTAATCTGTCAAACGCCTTTAGATTCGTGAGTCTACCCACCCATGCTTCAGTATACCATTTGTTGGTTCCCATGGGAATAGATAACATGACATTCGATTGAGATGGTTTCCCCGTCGCCCGACCATAATACATGGGTCGCCTTCTCCTCCATGGTTGATTTCCAGCCTTGACAACTTGCGCATAGGAAAGCGAACGGTTCTGATAATAGTTTGATGGTTGCTGATCACCTACCGCCGGAGTCACAGAGTCATCGTAGACCTTATCTTTACCTTTTTCCTTGGCATCCCTAGTTTTCTCCGCTGGTCCACTTGCTTGCTGCATATCCATTTGTGGCTTCGCGTGCCTCTCCCTGTCGTGTTTAGGGAGGTATACGTATATCTTGTAACCCCCCACGATTAAGTTGTCCAGTTGCCTTTCAAGCCTTCCGACGTCATCACGCCTTTAAAACGCACAAAGCCATATCTACGACCAAAGCTGTTCCTATTTTTTGGAATAAAAACCTCCTGTACGTCTTCCCATCTTTTAAATACGTACCATAGATCCTTTTCGTTCATATCTTCAGGAAAACATGTGAAATAGAAGGTGGAAACATCAGTATCCTCCCTCCAATTTTTACGGTAATATCCC
Organism: Glycine tomentella; assembly: GCA_007407185.1. Lineage (NCBI taxonomy): Eukaryota > Viridiplantae > Streptophyta > Magnoliopsida > Fabales > Fabaceae > Glycine > Glycine tomentella. Next base: position 432,003 of record PYAF01004843.1, on the reverse strand, counting down.
CGTCGATCATCCCTGCCGGCATCGGAATAGTGCTGGCCGTACTTATTGCCCATCGGTCCTACAGTGAACCTCTCATGGAACCTAAACCTACTGTTCCTTCTACCCTACCCAGTGTTTCTCTCTCTAAAATTCTCTCTCATCTCTCATATCACCTCTAACACATTGGGGCTAATCCAAGACGATGTGAGACGTGGGTTCCTTTAGTTAGGAAATTTGAGCAGAAATTAGCTAGATGGAAGCATAAACACCTATCCTTTGGGGGAAGAGTAACATTGATCAAATCAGTGTTAAATTCTATTCCTATCTTTATGTTATCTTTTTTCAGGGTACCGAAGAAGGTGATTGCTAGATTGGAGAGAA
>PYAF01004843.1:382050-421598 GCA_007407185.1 Glycine tomentella | reverse complement strand
ATGTTGTATTAAATTGTTATATGTGTATCACGCGTTTGTTTTTTAAAAACCTTGGTATTGACTGAAAACCTTATTGCAATTATATTATTATAGGTACCTTTGAGTGTGCCATCTCCAAAGAGATGCACCTTGTCCCTTGGAGGCACAAAAGACCCCATCTGAGAGAGGCTGCCAGCAAAGTATCCAGCAAAGAGGTTTGCAGAGATGTAAGTGAAAGGGATGTTAGCTTCCTCTATTGCTTTCCTTACAGCCATTTTGTCTTCAAATGTTACCCTTCCTGGTTCTAATGCATGTCCCATCCTTGCTGGGTCTAGGCCAAATTCAGAAGGCAAGAAACGCTAGAGGGAAAGACAAACAAAAAAAAAAGTTTTACAATGTTGTTTAGAAGAGGGAAAGACAAGATAAGTTTTGCAATATTGTTTAGTAATTAATTAGTGTCCATATATATTTATATAACCATGACTATTTGGAAATATTGATGGAGCTACCAATCATGTGATTTCAGTAATGCAAATGGTGTAAAATGCAAAGATAAAAAATTGTATATATACCCTATAACGCACTCAAATTTTGTTTAAATTGCCGAAGAGCTTCATTTTGAAAAAAAAATAAGGGTAGAAAAATGATTTTTCTTTTCTTTCTATTCATTGGAAAATAAAAAAAGCAATAAGCGTTTACAGGTGTAAAACTAATATTAAACAAGCCTACACAATTACTAAGCAAGCACCGTTCTGTGTTTGGATTTTAAAAGTTTAAAATTGTGTATATAACCTAACACTAAACAGAAATTGTATTCATACAATAAATGAGCATTTTTTTTTAAAAGTGAGAGAGATAGGAAGGAAAGAGATAAAACTGGGGTAAGTGAGTAATGTGACGGAAAAAGGTAGGGAAAAATATAAAATATATTATAGAAAATATTGTATGAACAAAGTAATACAATATTATAACTTATTCAAATATTATTTAAAAATAAAATAAAGACTATAACTAGTTCAAGTGAGACATAACATTATATTATGTGAATGATGATCATGTTATAAAGGGATAAAAAAAGAACAACTCTACATATTATCATTAGAAATATAAAATTATGAAAAAGTTTTAATATATATGACCAACAATAATAATTATTTAAAATTTATTTATTTTTTATATATCTTTACTTTTATCACGTTATTCTCTTGTAGAAGGTAACAAGTAGTATCTAATTTTACAAGGGATCAAAATAATTGATCAAGAGTATTAAGAAGCCATATGTATTGCCTTGAAAAAAAAAAAGTTACGTGATTTACCTCTGATTCCTGGCATTAGCCAGTGCGAGAGTAATAATACGTTATACTCACACATGGCAATTTTTCTTTTTTCTCTTTTTTTTATGATAAAAAATTCTATTTTTTCATTAAGAAACTATGTCAAGCATCTGATCTGATTTCGTGAAAGTTAAAAGAAAAAAAAAAACGAACAAAATTATAACTTGAATGTTTTTATTTTCTAATCAGCGGTGGACTATGTCTTATGCAGTGCGGTAGGTAAGGGAATCATTCCACGTGCAAAACGCTCACTTAAAAAGTCTCAAATTTGAATGATATTGTTTTTAAAATTTAAAAATGTAATAATTTACTATTTTGCATATTTATTAGACAAATATTTCTTTGTCCTTTTATTCTTGGGAAACATGCACTTTTTATTTATTTATTTCATACTAATTTCTAAAACAGAAAAGAGATTAATGTAATATTATTCAATGTTAGTTAGCATGTATAAAAAGTATTATTTGCTGAAACACTTAATGCAAATAAAAATTACGAAAATAATTACTCTGTATATTCTTTTGTAAGAAACATTCATGCAAATTGTATTTTTCATTTATGTTAAAACTTAATAAAATCGTATTAATATATTTTAAACTTTTGGAAATTAGTATAAAATAAAGGAGCAAGCGTAATTTTTTTTCATGCAAACACTACCCCGAATTAGTACGGAATTATATTTTTAAAACGTTTATTTTCTTGATTTGACTTATTAGATCATATAATTTATATATATATATATATATATATATATATATATCCTAATTGGTTTAAGAAAAACAAACATTTGTACGAAATGGAAAATGACTCTATATAAAACTAAACATACACATAAAATAAATGACTGATCTAATCGAAGTGCAGCTGTATACTTGAAAGCGAAATCTACCATGAGTGCCTTTCTATTTTTCAGATGGCATGAATATCTTTCAATTAAAGAAATAAAAAGAGAGAGAGTAAATCAAAGTGTTAAGCACTACACTTAAAAAAAAAATGTTTCTTTAAAAAAGTGTTAAACACTATAACACAGATTCTTGAAATTAGAGAAATTTTAAATAAATTTCCATATTGTTTCATTCAAAACTCTGAATTTTTAAATTTTAATTGAACTGTAGTTAACCAATTAAATTTTTAGTGACCTAATATCACACAGTAAAGACAATCACAGTAACACATAATAAACTAAGAAAGATATCACGTAAGTTTTTTGACTGCAAGATACTACTATCACGTAAGTTAACATTGACACTATTAGAATAAAAAATTCACAAATGACTAATTTAATCTAACATAACACTATAAAAAGTTAACTTAAGACTTTTAAAATTCAAAGAACCAAATTCAACTTAAAATAAAAAATCACAATTCTATTTTCTTTTTCTTCTAAATCACCTGTATCTTTTATATGAGACAATTTTAATTTGAAACAGATAAGATTGTCATAAAAAATTCTTCCACCAAGTATTTAACAAATTATATTTTAATAGTCTAATTTTCTGTATATTTATTCATTAAAGAAATACAACAAAAAAAAAAAGCAAGAAAAAGAAGGTTCAAAGCTAACCTTAACGTTCCCAGCTTCTTTGATGGCCTCAACGAGTTTGAGTTGCAGAGTGATGCTGTGGCTTCTGATGTGAACCCCAGAGATGGCGCTGATGACAACATCAACCTGCTTCACAGCATCAACGAGGCTCTTGTGATCATTGAAAGAGGCCTGAATGAGATGAGCACCTTGATTCTTGAAGGAGAGCAGCCTCTGAAGCTTTTCTATCTGGAGGCTCAACTCTGGCCTCTGAACCACATAGGTCTCATGGCCCAGTGCCAGGCTTGCCCTCACTATCCTCCTCCCTATGTACCCAGTTCCACCCACCACAAGAACCTTGCTCTTCCCCATTACTTAAATCTCAATCTCAATACCCCTCTTGTTGGTTCTTCAGTTGTTCTGCCTCAATGTTTTGGGTCCCTGATTTGCTTCTCCTTTTATTGTCAAAACATGTTGCCTCAATTTGATGGATTAAATAATGTATTTTTTTTTTGTTAATTATTAAGTATTTTTTTATTGGAAAATTATGTTTAACAGAGTGATTATATACTCAAGATGTGAATTCAAATTTATTGGTTTTTTACTCAATTGATTCATGTGTTTTGATGATAGGATTAAATAATATACTGATTAATATATAAGAAGAATAAGAAATGAAAAAAGAAAAAATGGAGAGGTAGTAGCTAGTTATACAATTTAATATGTTTTTTTATATTAATTAAACTATTGTGAGTTGACCGAGGTGGGGGTAGCTGGGTAGGTGGAGATGTCAAGAAGAATTTGTGGTCTAACTGGGTATACTTCATTGGAGCGTAAGCTGACTGTATTCAGTGGGTGAGGTAGCCAATTTTGACCAAGAAAAAGGGTCTTGGGCTTTTGTTTTAGTGAATTTATTTTTAAAACGGACAAATAATGATATATTTAGTTTTAAATTGTAGTGAGTTAATATTGATATTACACTATTTTTTTTTTGTATTATATCACACCAGTACTTGGCTTTCGAATAACACAAGTTCTATGCGATATTTTTAATATAAATTTCACTTAAAATTATAAACAAATTTTTAATATCAAGAACTCAATAATATGTTAAAAAAATATCAAAAACTCAATATCATGATGGATAATATCACAAAAATTAATTAAAACCTTTGAATAATAACTACCAATTTCATCCCATACCATAATCACACACTAAGACCCAAGATTATATAACTTCCTCATTAAAGACTAATTAAAAAGATAAAAATATATATAAAAAGGAATATCAATTGAACTAGTTGTATCTCAAAGTATAATAATATACATACTCTATTAGGTTTCACGATCACTATATTTATTTATTTTGGATTTTGATGAATAACAATAAGTATAAATTATTGATGTTCAATGAGTTTTTGACAAGTAGATAATATCAACATGTTAAAGGATTTAACTATATTCTACATGTATCGTCCATACTCCAAGAGAATATGTTCTGTTAATTATTTAAACCAGCATCCAGCGTGCTAAAACCAAAGCACGTCCACTCATTATGGTAATCATTGTTATACATTGCGTCTTGTTAACTCTTGCGTCCAACTTGTAAGAGACTATAATAACCAAGGCTAATATATATATATATATATATATATATATATATATATATATATATATATATATATATATATATATATATATATATATTTGGTTGTGGCTCTGGTACCCGGCGCAAATAGCACTAGAAGTGGCGTCATTAGCGCCAGAGGGGACCAGAAGACCAATTTTCTCTGAAATTTGGGGCCGTTAGTGCCATAGTGACGCAATTAGCGCCAGGAACACGTCCGGACCTCTGGAATTTGGCGCCAATAGTGCCAGATTGGCGCGCTCAGTGCGGGAACACGAACTGGGCCACTATAAAAGGTCATTTCACGCGTTTTCTGGCCAAAACTCACCCTCTCTTCTTCCCTTCTTCGTTTTCCACCATTGTTGAGCTTGGGAAGCTCCATAACCACTCAACCATTGACCAAAACACTTCACTTCCAACATGAAAGGTGAAAGGAACTACTCAATGAGCTAGATTCCAACAACACTTTTCTCTGAAAACCATCAAACGGAGAGGTCGCGTTCTCTAAGGAATTTCCCAAAGTTTGATTTTTGAGGGGAAAGGAGGCGTTTTAAGGACGTGTAAGCTTGGAGAAGTTGTTCTCTAGCTTTCCTTGTCGATTTAGAGGTAAGAAACACAACTTTTACCGATTATTTAAGAATTTGTTCTTGAGATGAATAGTGACCCATTTGAGTTAGAGCTGAAATTAGGCTTGGGTCCTTTGGAAAAGTATGCTTAGGAGGTTGTTGTGATGAAGGTTTAGTCTTGAAATAGAATTTTTATGGGCTTTAGAAATTGGGTTATGAGGAATGTATGTGTAGGATGAATGTTGGTTAAATTGGTGATATTATGATATTTATGAGCCTAGGTGCTTTTACAATATGTGCTCAGGAGGCTATATAAACGGTGAAATTGTGTTGAAGTAACCGTTTTAGCCATATTGATAATCTTTGAGATTTGGCTTGGATAGAGTATTGAACTCTTTGTATTGACTTATGCAGAGTCTTAGGGAGACTCTAGTGCCTTGGTTAGGCCGAGATAGATCCTGTTGGCGGTCTGTAAGTCACCAGTTGTGTGACTAGTCCTTATAACTTGAAAACAATGTAATAAGGGGTTGTAATGAAAGAGAATAACATTTCTTGTCTTTCTAACGGTTGAGAACTATTGTTGATTGCTTGTGTGCCTTTGTATAGGGCGTGACACCGAGGGTGTCAGTGGTGGAGACCACAGTTCAGGGATTGAATAGCAAAGCACTGCTTTGTTAGGTAAGTTTTTTGTTCTTAGTAGTGTTTCCCATTGCCTGAGTTCCACCATACTCCAAGGGAGTAATGGATGCATACATGACTCATATGCATTGAATTGGATGTTATAGCTTTCCTCATGATAATATGTATGCTTGTTTCTATGCTTTGTGTATGGTTTCCTTTCAAATAGATCTTCTGGCTAGTTAGATAAATATGAACCTCCCTAGGAGTAGAGTGCAACTCCTAGTCGGTTTGCTCACGTAAAGGGTGTATGATCCCTTAAAACTAGAGATAGGTGGTCCCGTCATAGTTGAAGCCTATTCTCAGAGGTGCCATATACGTGCATCCATGTTGAAAGAGGTAGCTCTCGATGTGATGGCACGGGTATGAGTTCCGGCCTTACACTGGGGACTAAGAGTTCCGATGCTGATGATGATGCATCTTTGGCGGGCGTAGTACCATAGATACACATTAGAGCTAGAGAATGTCTATGTGTTGTTGTGAGGGCTAGGAGGCCTGGTGTTGTGATGCCTTTGATGTTGTGTATCATGGAAGTGAGCCAGGGGGAGGAGAAGCCTCCAAGAACCCTGAGCTTACTAAGATTGTATCTCACCCCGTGTGTGGGGATCTTATTTTGCAAGCGATGCATCTGGCAAAGATGATGGGTCCCAGGGTGGAAGGCCCTAGTAGGGACAGACACTGTGTAGCTGTTTGACAGTATTTTGAAAGCATTGTGGCTCACTGTTTATGTTTATGATGTATTTTGTACTCCTGCGAGCGAAGATGTGTGTGCGCATATATTTTGGATCCTGTATGGATTGTGATGTACAGACGCTGTATATTTTGTACCCTCTTGCGAGGATATGATCTGAGAGATCATGGAATAGCATGTCTATTCTTTTGTATAGACACTGTGATTGTTTGGATGATGTATATATAGATACATGTGACTTATGATTCTCCTGTTATATCTGAATGGACATTTTGTCTTTACCTGCCATTCTTTATATTATCTGGATCGTAGAGGCTTGTTGTGGTGTCTTGGCATTCATATATGTAATTATGGATGCGTACCATACATAATGAATCAGGAATATGGTTTTGATAGGAAATGATGATGACATCATGTTTTTCTTTTAAATGCTTCCGTTGGTTTTAATTTATTGATTTTAAATTAATTATTGCATTAATATGATTTTTAAGTAACTGTTAATACACTGGATGCATACGGGGGTGTTATAGAGACTAACACATTCTTTTGAAATGATCAATTTGTGAAAGCCAAAAAATAGAAGTACATGTGTTTTATCTTATACAAAGTGATTTTGCCTCTCTTTATTTTGAATTACTAACATTTGAATTTAAGGAAATGACAAAATAGAAGAAAATAGGAGGCCTTTGCAAAATATTCCTCTGAGGTCACTTTCGTTAAGAACAAGGAGCACATAGCACTGTTTGTACTGTTGCTCATTTTCTCAAAAATCAAAGCATGACATGTCGCCTTGTCTCCTAGTATGAGACAATGATCTTTTCAAGGAATCAACATTGATCCTATAATGAATGTTTCCTTGAAGTCTATAAAAGAAAATCTCTACTAAAAAAGAAAGGATGAATTATTATAACGAGAAAATGAGAATATCTCTAAAGCAATACTCTATTGAAACCATTGGACGACTGGTTTAAAACTTACATTTATTTACCATTTGCTAAGCAAAGTTATCTTGTATTTATGCTTTATTGTTTATTTACTCATTGAGTGTTATTGAATACTTGTATTTATTCAAACTACTGTCTTTGAAAGCCATAAGTGATTTAGTGTTAAACAATACTTGGATTTCTTAGATTCAGGGGAGTCCAAGACAATACTAGAAGTAGTATTAAGAACATTTGTATATCCAGGAGTGAAAGGTTAAAATACTTGTTTTGTAATCAAGTTTTGATTATTGGAACCCTTTACTGTTGAGAAAATGAGAATTGGACGTAGCTTAAGTTGAGTAAACCAGTATAACCCAAGTGTTTATACTTTTCTCCTTAATGGTTTATTAAGCATTCTATTACCACTCTTTGTCATTCCTTAATAACAAATATTTATTTGAAAAACTATTTTAAAGACTTACTCTTATTAAGTCATTGGACGATCAAACTTGTGCTTATTAAAAACTATTTTTTTCTTCACTGACGACTTACCATACATTTGCTTTTTTGTCTATATTTGTTCTAAAAGTTATAAAAAGTCATTATCTTTGATATACACACTATTCAACCCCCCTTTGTATTGTGATTGTTTTTATTTCAGTTGGTATTGAAGCTTGGCCTTAAGGGTTGAGTATTTGACAATACTAAGGAAAATATCCAGAATATCAATGATATGGAAGAAGGATTCTCCACCAACAAACCACCACTGTTCAGAGGCATAAAATATGATTACAGGAAGGAGCGTATGATAGCTCACTTTGAATCCATTCATATAGATATATGGGACATGGTATAAAATGGAGAGTACATTTCGTATGATGATAAGCTCGATGAAAATTCTAGTGGCCAATGAACGAAGGAGAATAAACTCTGATTCTTTCTCAATTCCAAAGCTCAGAATGTGATGTAGTGTGCTCTATCAGAAGATGAGTACACCAAGGTACACAACTTCAAAATTGCCAAACAAATGTTGGATACTCTGGTTGTAACATACGAAGGAATGTCACAGTTAAAGAGGAACAAACTCAATTTCCTCACTCGTAAGTATGAACTCTTCTCAATGGAAGAAGGAGAAGACATAGAACGTATGTTCAGACACTTTCAAACCATTCTCAATCAACTAAGATCCTTAGGCATAACTTATGATAAGTATGATCGTACTGAAATTTTTTTGAGAAGTTTGTCTAGAAATTGGAGACAACAAATAACAATGCTAAGAGCTTTAAAGAATCTTGATTCTATGTCCCTTGAGGAACTTGTTGGTACCCTCAAGGTTCATGAACAAGAACTTCAATAGGACAAAGGCCCAAAAGACAAAAATATTTGGCTCTCCGCAGTCAGAAGAACAAGAAAGCATCATCGTCTAGAGAGCAAGTCTCGAGAAGTTCATCCAAAGCTCTTAAAGTCAATGATTCATTTGATGATGATTTGGGGAAGACTCTCTAATGAAGATGAGTTCGCCTTCATTTCACAAAAAATATGTAAAATGTGGAGAAGCAAAGGTAGCTCCAAGTGGAAAATTTACTCAAGAAGAATGCTCAAAGAAAAGAAAGATAAAGACAAAATCTCCATAATTTGCTACGAATGCAAAAAGCCTGATCACTTTAAATCTTAGTGCCCAGAACTGAAGAAGGACAAGAAGAAACACTACAATACCAAAGAAAAGAAGGGTCTTATGAGTACTTGGGAAGATCTGGACGACACTTCTTCTTATGAAGGTGATGAAGAATCCAACATATGCTTGATGGCAGATACAACTTTTTAGGAATCTGAATTAGATCAAGAAGATGACGTAAACTTTGATGATCCTGAGTCTCTTTGAAAGGTTTATCATGAACTTTTGTGTAACTCATCTGTTCTTTCAAAAAATTTCAAAAATATTTCAAAAATTTATCCAAAGATCATTTAAAACTTGAGAAAATCCTTTAAGATCAAGTAGATATTTCACTGGATGAATCCACTCAGACATGTGAATCTTGTATAACTCTTAAAGAAAAAGAGTCCAAGCTATGTCTTGAGATTGAGACAACTACTAGGAAAAGGATACTCTTAAGAACTTTTATGAGTTGGAAAACAAACTGAAAGATCTTCAAAAAGATGTGAAGGATCTGAATGAACTCAATGATTATCAAAACAATAAGAGAAACTATCTATGGAGATAATGTGCACAAGCACACAAAGATTATGAAGACCTCAAAATGAGTATACATAATGGGTGGAATGTGAGGAACACAAAAGATCTATGGATTTCTTGAATGATAAGCTTTTAAAGAATCAAGAATTTAAGGGTCAGCCTCAAGATGTTATCAAACTTCATGAGAGAATTAGAACCTTAAAAATTACTTTAGCCAAATTTGTTAGTGGAACAAATAATGTTAACAAACTATTAGGATACTGTAGAAGTTCCTCAAACAAATCTGGAAATGGATATGATGAGAAGGTTTATGTTCATGATAAGGAACCATTATCTGTTATTTTTGTGGTAAGACTAGACACATGACATCCAGGTGAAGAGATTGAGCTAAGAAGAGTACTACCAATACTTGTATGGCTAACACAAAAGAACCCAAACAAATTTGGGTACCTAAGAAAAAAAAATTCCTATTGCAAATGTCCCTGATAGCAGGATCTTAAGCATAATCTACTGAGCATAAGTTAATTATGTGATTGTGGATATGATGTCTAATTTAACAAAGATGAATATGGCGTTATATGTAAAGATGGGTCCTCCCTATTCTCTTCCAAGAGAAAAGGAAATCTCTACAAGATCAGACTGGGGGAACTCTCAGATCACTGGTTATGGCATAAAAAACATGGACATGTAAGTTGGAGGTTAATCTCCAAACTGCAAAAATACAACCTTTTAGGAGGTCTACCAAGTATGTCATATAAGGATGATTTACTTTGTGAGGCATGTCAAAAGGGAAAACAAGTTAATTTTTTTTTTGTAAAAGCATTATTTCCACCTCTAGACCCTTGCAGCTACTACATCTTGATCTGTTTGGTCCAACTAGAACTGCGTCTACTAGTGGAAAAAGGAATTAACTTGTCATAGTGGATGACTACTCTAGATGGACATGGTCATGTTCCTAAATCACAAGGAAGAGTCTTTTGATATCTTTTTAAAATTTTGTATATGTGTTCAAAATGAAAAGGAGTATGCATTACTTCAATTAAAAGTGATCATGGGGGAGAATTTGAAAACGACAAGATTCAACTGTTCAGTGAAGAAAATGGAATTCTTCACAATTTCTCAACACCAAGAACACCTCAACAAAATGGAATAGTTGAAAGAAAGAAAGAAAAGATCTCTACAAGAAATGGTCAGGACCATGCTCAATGATAATTCAACCCCTAAGCACTTTTGGGCTGAAGCAGTGAGTAATGCATGTTATCTTCAAAAAATCATTTACAAAAGACTTATCCTTAAAAAAACTCCTTATGAATTATGGAAAGGAAGAAAACCCAACATATCATATCTTCATCCATTTTGATGCAAATGTTTCATTCTCAAGAACCTTGGCAGTTGAAGAAGCTATTCATGTGAGATTTTTTGATGAAAACAAGTCTAATAAAGATTTATCAAAACTAGATGAGTCTTTTGCATATCTAAGACTAGATGACGACTCAATAGAAACTAGCTCGTCCATATAGAATCAAGAGATAAAAGCATCCACTTAACAAGAAGTTCAAGAAGAGGTAAGAGAACTCATTGGACGCATCATGAGAAGAAATAATCCAGAAAGTCAAATCATTGGAGACCCAACAAATCATGTTCAAACAAGAGCATCACTAAGAACACAAGGACTCACTACATTAATTTCTAAAATGGAACTGAAACACATCGATGATGCAATGCAAGATGATAGATGGATTAAGGCCATGCAAGAGGAACTTGATCAATTTCAGAAGAATCATGTTAGGAAGTTAGTTGAATTGCCAAAAGGAAGAAATTTGTTGGATTGACATGAGTTTTATGCAACAAAGTTGATGAAAATGGTAAGGTTGTAAGGAACAAAGCAAGGTTAGTAGTTAAAGTTTACTCACAACAAGAAGGTATAAATTATAAAGAAACTTATGCACCTATAGCTCGTCTAGAGGCAATACACATTTTACTTTCATTTGTAGCTTATAACAATATGAAGCTAGATCAAATGGATGTAAAAAGCACATTCTTAAATGGTTTAATCCAAGAAGAGTTTTATGTTGGACAATCTCTTGGATTTGAAAAACTAAGTTCATTTCTCTTGAACATTGGCTTTGAGCGAGGAAAGGTTGAAACAACTATTTTCATAAAAATTATGATTTCATTTTTTATTGGTGCAAGTATATGTGGATGACATTATTTTTGGTGCTACTAATGAAATGCTTTGTGAAGATTTTTCTAAGCTAATGCAGATAGAGTTTGAAATGAGTATAATAGGAAAGCTGAAATTGTTTTTGGGACTACAAATAAAAACACCCAAAGGTATCTATATTCACCAAACCAAGTATGTGAAAGAATTATTCAAGAAATTCAACATGAAAGATGCAAAAGAAATGAAAACTCCAATGCATCCTACAACATACATTGGACTAGACGAGGAATCAACAAAAGTGGACCAGGACTCAATATAGAGCAATGATTAGTTCACTGCTCTATCTCATAGCGTTCAGGCCCATATCATGTTCAAAAGAAGCATCATTGGTGGTGATGTTGATTCTAATCTTGGTATTTATTTAAAAGAAGAAAAAGTTTTAGATTCACAAGCTTCTGTGATGTTGATTATGTTGGTGATAAAGTTGAAAGGAAAAACACAAGTGGAAGCTGCCACACCATTGGTGGCAACTTAGTTACGTGGATATGCAAGAAACAAAGCTCAACTGCACTGTCCATTACTAAAGCTAAATATATGTCAACAATAAGTTGTTGTGCTCAACTTCTCTGGATAAAGAATCAGCTTGAAGATTACAACATCTATGAGGGTAAAATTCCCATCTATTGTGATAATAAAGTTGTTATAAGTCTTTCTAAAAATACAACATTGCATTCTAGAGCTAAACATATAGAAATTAAGCATCATTTCATAAGAGATCATGTTCAAAATGGGACAATGGATTTATAGTTTGTACCCACTGATGATCAGCTTGCTGACATCTTCACAGAACCCTTAACCGAAGAGAAGTAGATTTTGTTAAGAAATCGCCTTGGAGTGATATTTCTTAATGAATGAATTAACTTCTATATGTCGCCCATTGTTGCATCAAAGGACCTATACTCTAATGAATATAAGTACACACTCACAATGTTCAACATCTGGATGCTTAATCATGCATTTATTATTATTATGTAAACATAGCATTTCTATATAGGAGCGTTGTAATTCTTTTTGCCGAGTTAGCTCTTGGGTGGCGAGCTTAATGATTTTTTTTCAAAGCCTATAATAAAACCTTAAAACTTTGAAGACTCTTAGCATTACTCTCAACTCTGAAACACTTCAGCTTCCTCTATGAAATCTAAACCCTAGCTTTCAAACTATTTGCAATGGTCACCTCTAACTCCCCTACTGTCAAGATCATACCAACCCTAGAGATTACCACCATACACACTAAAAATGAGCCTTCCATCCATGTTGAACACTTCTTCGACATACAAGAACTCGAAAAGGTAGGTCTCAAGCTCAACGAGACACTTATTTTCTTTGGGGGCAAGGCGTTTCTTTAACGAGCCTCATACTATATACCCATAACTCATCATAACTTTTTGGAGGAATGTTGAGTTTGTCAACAAGAAGGTCACAATATCTAAGGTTCTAGGAATCAAGGTGGTGTTGTCCAGCAACTCGATTGCCAAGGCAACCGGGTGCCTTTGTGAAGGAAACACATATGAAGAAGGATGGGAGAAGAACTATGACTCTCATGTTACAAAGGCACTATACAAGGAGAATGCTGAGAAGGTAGGAGACCAGAAGACGATAGTGTACAACCACATGAGTGAGAAGGCCAAAATTTGGGCTAATAACCCTATTAAATCTCCATAAGTTTCTACTCTTCACTTAATGGAGAACCTGCCATTTGATCTTCCTTAAACCATCCACGTCAACATTCTGAGAAACCTGAAAGGCTTAGGTGGTCTGGATGACATCTATAATGTTGCCCTCATCAACAAGCTACTATGGGATCAAGGTTTGTATCATGTCCAACAAAATGAAGATAATTCTAAGCATACCCTAGTAGCCAAGGGTTCAATTGTTTCTAAGCAACAAAAGTTTAAAAAAACTTGAAAATACTATGAACACACTTCAAATAACCAAGAGGGGGGTGAATTGGTTAAGACTACCTTTAAAAACTTTTCTTGAAAATAATTTGTAGAATTTAAAACTTGGATCGTATCACTCAATCACCCTTGATCAAAAACAAATTTTTCTTTCAATCTAATATCACCTTGAAATGCATGTAATGACTGAAATGTTTCTTATTGATTGTATATTGATTTCCAAACAATAGTAACGAAAGATATACAGATAAAGAAACAATCACACAATAATTTATACTGATTCACCTCACAAACATGGAGGCTACGTCCAGTGTCTTCTAACCAACACTAGGTTAGAGTTTTCAGTATATCAAATTATTCTTGTACAAGCACAACAAGTGATAATCTCTATCAACACTAGACAAAGATCCTGAATTCTAAAACACTATTAGAATAAAAGTTACAAAGATCTTTAGAAACCTACTCAAATTTTCAAACCTAGAGAACCCTTGTCTAGAATGCTTTAAAAGGAATCAATTTGAAATATTACAACAAAATAAAACTCTTAGAAAATCTAAAAAGAATGATTCAAGATAAACACTACATGTGATCCTTCATGTATGAATGAATGAAAACGAAATAAGATTACCACACAATCAAGGTAGTATGAATTCTATTGCTCAGAATCAATATCTTGAAAACTTCTTTTCTTTAGCACATCTTCTCTAAAACTCAGAAATCTTGATCTTTACAAGATGTGTTAATCACTAGGAAATCAGTGTCTTGAACATTTAGAAAACTTGGTTTCTTTTTGGTAAGTCACTCAGGTGTATTGAATAATTCGCACAAGTTCTATTTATAAAGAACTGACTTACAAAGGATTTTAAATAACTGAATAATCGATTAAATTGTTCCTTAGCAATCTGGAAAAAATTACGAACAGAATAATCGATTATTTCGCAATGTAATCGATTAAAGCAGAAAAGCAGAGTTTTCTAAAAAGCCTATGTAATCGATTACGATAAATGGTAATCGAAGCAGAAGTGTATGGTTTTCCAAAATACACTATGTAATCGATTAAGTTAATCTTGTAATCGATTAAAGTGTTCTTCATGGCTTTTTCAGATTTAGAACAAAAAAGCATTTAATCAGTTAAAACTATGTAATCGATTAAAACAATAAGTTTTCATTTTCCAAAAACATAGCCATGAGAATTTGTTTTCCTTTGAAATTATTTAGTAGCTTTCAAGTTTTAATAGCACCTGTGTATGCAAGTTCAATGAGACATGCAAATAGTAATGCAAGGATCACAAAGCAATGTACTTGAATCAAACTTAAACAAATTGTACATGTCTTCATACTTGATTGGGCATGATAAAGCAAAAAATCTTTAAGCTAATCATCAAGATAACTTCATTCTTGCTTTGATTCTTCTTGCAACTTCCCCTATATCCAACAAAACTAACCTAAAAGATATGAAGGTTGCTCTAGAATAGAGACAAAAGGAGGCTCCTCAAGTGGACCTGGACGCAATAAGCAGAAGAGGCTCACCAAAGTTATCATTGATGAAGATCGAGGTCTGAACAACTTTGGGATTACTAAGAAGATACAAAAGATTATGGTTGAGCAACAGAAGAAAAAGAAGACAAGGGAACATTTAAAAAAGGAGGAAGAAGATGACGAACTACTTGCAAGGGAGCACTAGACGAAGGAGAGATATGCACAATCTAAAGCATCCACTCCTGTGCGTCTGGTAGTTGAAAAATCAATACTTCAAAGGCTGAAGGACCTGAGTGAGACTAATGAAGAAGACAATGGATTTGTACAAATAGCTCTCCAAAAGAGAAAGGTTGCAGCTCCGGGTTTGCCTACCCCAAAACAAGCCAAGATAGTCCAACCAACTCCATAACGCAGAGAACCTATAATTGCTTTTACCACTCCCAAACGCATTAAGACTAGGGCTACGAAAGCCAATCCCAAGATTGTTGAAAAAGAATGGGTAGTCTCCTTCACCAAGAACAAGGATGTTTTAGCCTCATCCTTCTTAAATAGTGAGTGTATTGATGACACTCCTATTTCTCCTATCCACAAGCATCAAGTTCCCTCAACACAACCACTTCCATCTCCACCCCTAATTAATCTCGAGAAGTTTAAAAGAGTAATTCAACAAAAGGAACTATTGACAAATGGCCAGAGGTTTCCTCTAGCATTCATTAATGGTAATCCACTATCTGAATCTTCCTTCTATGAATCCATCTCCATTGAGCCTCTTCAGAGGGAAACCATCATTGTCCAAGCCCCAACATGAAAAAAGTATGACTATGAGCACACACCATTGATATTACGTTGTCGACACTCACCA
Source organism: Glycine tomentella (assembly GCA_007407185.1). Taxonomy (NCBI): domain Eukaryota; kingdom Viridiplantae; phylum Streptophyta; class Magnoliopsida; order Fabales; family Fabaceae; genus Glycine; species Glycine tomentella. The sequence continues at coordinate 405,621 of PYAF01004843.1, read as the reverse complement.
AAACAATTTAACTACGTTAATTCTGTAGCATAGGATTAACCTAGGTCGAGTCAGAGACATAATCAATATGGTTCTAGCTTCAATTCACTAATAACAGTAAGGGGGAAAATTTTATCGAACAGTTTGTGTGCGTAAGTAAAACTTGGAAAAACATAAACTAAAATTAAAGAGCAACACAAAAACTAACATAATTCAAAAGAAGTAATGTAAAACAGAATTAAAGCATCAATCCAATTCACCTCACCAAGCAATTCGAATCATCATTGTTCTCAGAAATTTATCCTATTATGAAAGTTCATTCAATCTCATTAGAAGCAACTCAATCGACTTAACCCCTAAATTGATTGAAACCACAACCCTAACTGAAATATCAGCCAATTAATCTGTGATTGATATTCAAAATTAGGAAATGAATCCATAACCTAATCTGTTTTCAATCCTAAACACATTCATAATCATGAAAACAAAATAGCAATTGAAGAAGAAGATGAACATTCAAATAGAATTCGAAATACCAAACCAGAACTCAAATTCTCCTAGTGCTTGGGTTGGATGAGGATTTAGCCTTCCATGATCATCATCAGTGAAAGTCCCATGGATTTATTACACGAAAATGGAAGAACAAAAAAACGAAAATGAAGAACAATGAAGAACAAGCAAGAACAGTTGAGAGAAAATGAGAGCAAGGGTTTTGATCCTAAAAACTTAAAAGAAGGAAATGTAAAACTGTTTTTATTAAATGAAATTGTGTATCAAAATCTGTCCAATGTCACTAATATGTAGTGACTAAGTCTGAAGAAAAGAATGAGCCATCAGCAAAACCCATCAATTCTAATTATTTACTATTTACAACCATAAGATTCAAATTCGCAGCCCAAAATTACAAGTGCAGAGGTGCTAACTTCGAAGCTTAAAATGACCCTCCAAATGACAGAATTGGCCTCGGGCTATCTCTAGCAAACTTGTATATCTTTTTGTTATCTTTCCAGGGACTCCTAGAACGCTCCATTCAAAATTATGTAGCACTCTATAGGCCCTGCACACGTCAGATACGTTAAGTGAGCAAAAATCCGAAAATACGCTACAATTAGCAATTAAGCCCACTTACTTGCCTAAGACAAAAACTGAATTAGAATAGGAAAATAAAGGTCCAAGAGAGGTGAAATAAGCTAAGGATAGAAAAATATTTAACTAAAAACACTCCATCAAATGTCATAGTTCATCTACCACTACCACAATGGACATGTCTAGTGCAACCACAAGTTATCAAGATGAAACAACATTAGCTTGCACCTGGCACCCAACAATGGGTTTGTCCATCAATGGACATTACACCACATAAGCATGGATAAATCTTCAAAAGTGAAAGGATAAGAAAAACACACAAAATAGTATCCCCAAAGATCTGTTTGAGAAGCACAGAAGAGACTTTTCACAAGAAGTGAAATCTCCTAAGAATGAATATTAGAAGAAGGTTCATCTTTGGACGCCATTCACAAAGCTTTTATAGTGCATCAAACAAATCTCCACCTACCTCAAGAAGATTTCACCTCTCTTGGAAACCTCCATGCACAAATGTATGTGAGAGATCAAGCCACTGCCTACCCTCCTGAACTGCACATCTCAAGGGCCACTGATGTTAAGATCGTTGCTAACAAGGTGTGTCCATGACTACCTATTTGGGATGATGCCAAAAAGAAATACTTCAAGTTGTACTACAATGAAGAGATTCCCTCAAGGCAGATGAAGGTGGAAGTGGTCAACTACCCTCGAAATTGGAGTTCACTGTTCAACGGGAAGAAACTGGTTCGTGCTCCTGATGCTTATGATGCCAAGACCTTCTGGAACTAGATCATGTGGACAATGATGGAAGTGACAATGATGTGCACCGCAACGTCATTCATGTGTTACATCTAGTTAGGAAGTATCAATTTGATGATCCATGTGCCTGCTTCATAAAGGACACTAACAACTATTTGTTTATTCAGCGTCTACTCTAACTTCCTACTATTCAATATAAGAGGACCTACAACCTCAAGAACATGAGTTAAAAAAAGATGATAGCTCATGTGACTCAGCTCCATGAAGCTTATAAAAATAAGAAAGTTAAAGAAGGAGAAGAAGCATTAGTTGTAGTTGCATGAAAGTCAAAGATGCCTTTGTCCAAGCTGAAATGTCTGCTAAAGCTGTGGATGATACCGTTGTATGTGGGGTCCTTATTGATCTTACCAACCCCGGTATCATGGACGAAACACCTAAGGCATCTAATGCGGCTATAGCCGATAAGTTTGAACATCACATCCTAGAACCCGCGTCCAAGCAGTCAACAACCTCAAATGAAGCTACCTTAATAGACAAGAGTGAACCATATGTCGTCATTGTATACCCCACTAGTTCAAGACTTGCTCCTTTGAACTACGCACAACCTGTTTTGTTACAAGGGATCAAGTGCAAGACATGATTAGTCAAGCTATGGAGTCATTTGCTGATGCCAATGCCAAGAAAATGAGCAATTTAGGCTCTCCATGCATAATGCTATCATAACACAATTCTCCAACCTTGGTGTTGTCCTTCTCCAAAACATTCAACAAGCTCAAATGTCGATGTTTAGAGTTGTTGTTGCACTTGCAGCTATACCTAGACCTGCACCTCAACCTTTTGAACCTTCACCACAAACCTTTGCCCCAACAAATTCACTTCCTCCATCTTCACATCCACCTACTCAACCTCCACCACCATTGCTAAATCAAAACTGACTATGATGTCCATCACTATTTCTCTCTTTAAACCCTTTTTTTTTCTTATGACAAAAGGGGGAGAAGAAGGAATTTTGATTGTAAAGAGCAATCAAGTTACAAATAAAAGTGGTTTTGGAGTATATCTATGTGTTTTCTTTATTCTTTGTTATTCTGCTGCCATATATTTTATATTGCCATATCATTGTACTATGATTATATTTTATAAATAAAAATTGATATTATTTGTCATCATCAAAAGGGGAATATTGTTAGGTCTGGATGACCACTCTTCTCATTTATCTTGGATTTTGATGAATAACAATAAGTATAAATTATTGATGTTCTAATGAATTTTTGACAAGTGGACAGGATCAACATGTTAAATGATTTAACTCTATTTTGCATGTATCATCCACAGTCCAAGAAAAAATGCTCTGTTAATTATTTAAACTAGCATCCAACGCGCTAAAACCAAAGAGCGTCCACTCATTATGGTAATCAGAATTATACACTGGGTCGTGTTAACTCTCGTGTCCAGACTAACATATTCTCTTGAAATGATCAAAGTCATTTTTCCTCTCTTTATTTTGAATTGCTAACATTTGAATTTAAGAAAAAGACAAAATAGAAGAGAATAGAAGGTCTTCACAGAATATTCCTCTGAGGTCGTTTTCATTAATTACAAAGAGTACATGACATTGTTTCTACTATTGCCTATTTCCTTAGAAGTTAGAGCATGACAAGTAGCCTTATCTTCCAGTATGGGAAAATGGTCTTTTGAAGGAATCAACACAGATCCCGTAACAGATCTTTTATTGAAATCTATAAAAGGCAGTCTCTACTATAAAAGAAAGGACGAATTATTATAACGAGATAGCAGGAATATGTTTGATGCAATACTCTACTTAAACCATTGGAGGATTCATTTAAAACTTTCATTTATTTACCCTTTGCTAAGCAAATTTATCTTGTATTTGAGCTATTGTATATTCACTCATTCAGTGTTATTGAATACTTGTTTTCATTCAAACTACTGTATGCGAAAGCCAGAAGTAGCTGAGTGTTAAACAATACTTAGGTTTCTTAGATTCAGGGGAGTCTAAGACAGTACCAGAAGTGATATTAAGAATACTTGTATAGTTAGGAGTGACAAGTTAGAATACGTTTTTTTGTAATCAAGTTTTGATTATTGGAACCCTTTATTGTTGAGTAAAGGAGAACTAGTCATAGCTCAAGTTGAGTGAACCAGTATAATCCAAGTGTTTATATGTTTTTCTTCAGAATGGTTTATTAAACATTCTATATTAGCACTCTCTATCAATTCTTTAATACCAAATATTTATTTGAAAAACTTTGTTAAAGACTCACTCTTATTATGTCATTGGACGGTCAAACCTGTCCTTATTAAAATCTGTTTTTCTCTTTATTGACAACTTACCATATATTTTCTTTTATGTCTATATTTGTTCATAAAGTTTTTAAAAAATATTATCTTTGATATATACACTATTCAACTCCCCTTTCTATTATGATTATTGTTATTTCATACTCAATGTTTGTTTTCACTACAGGAGTCCAATCCCAAAAGAAGCATTTGGCGTGGTTTCTTTTCTTCTTGTCTTTGCTGATTTTTCTTCTTTCAACCATGTTGAGGAATAAAAAAGTCTAGCTTAGGTGGCCAAAAGATCCCAATTGAGAAAATACCCAAAAAGAGTCATTTGCAAGTTACATTCTCTAAGGGTCGTTTGGGACTATTCAAGAAGCTAGTGAGCTTTGCACCTTTGTGAGGTAGAGATCGCTATTGTGGTTTTCTCTCCACCTGATAAGGCATTTTCTTTTGGCCATATAGAACTCAAGTCCCTCATTGATCGTTACACCACACAAAATTCTCCACAAGAGTCTAGTGCCCACCACCTCGTTGAGGCACACCAAAACACCAATTTTCGTGATCTCAACATGCAACTCACTCAGGTTTTCAACCATTTTGGAGATGGAAAGGTAGCGAGAAGATGACCTAGACCATGTGAGGAAAGCCAAGCATGCAGAGGCAATTTTGGTGGGAGGGTGCCGTTGATGAGCTTGGATTTCATGAGTTGCTCCAATTAAAGGCCTGTGTTGAGGAGCTCAGAAGAACATTGAAAAACATATTAACAAATTCATGATTGAGCACGATAGTAATGTACCTTTTTCGTCGATTATAGGGCGTAATAATGGACTTGGTCCAATTTCACGTTATGACTCCTTTGAGAACAAACCTGGTGTTGGGATTGGTATTGCTTCGTCAATTCCTAAAGCCCATTATCTCACTTTTCGCAATGGGTATCTTTGATTTTGTTTTTCTTTTAGATTGCTTTCGGATTTAGAGGGGTGAATCACATACTGGTACCTCACGAGTTGTGTATTTCCTATTATTTGTCCTTTTTTCAATAAGAAAAAACTAGTTTTGTCCTTGTTAAAATAATTTGTCCTTTATATACAATTCATCAAGGACTTTGGACTCCAAGGGAATAAAATTTCACCATTGATCTTGGTGTTATTCTTAGATATTTTGATTTTGCTATTTAAATTAGTTCTCACAATTGATACATTCAATAGTAGTAGTAGACTATACTTTTTTTCTTTCTAGTATGATGATAACGTGTGAAGTTGTCAAACCTAACAATAATACGGGATAATTTGCATTTAGAATGTTTTTCAATAATAAGTAAAAAAAAATATTTTACTAATTTGAATTGGATACCAAATATAGTGGCGTATCTTGCGCAAAATGGACATTTTAGTTGATTTCTTTTCCTCTTAAAATTAAACCAATTCTTCTTTAAAGTTAGACAAAAGATGTCTGCGTATAGGACACATATACTGACAATTCAAATAACTGTACCTAGAACAGTTGTAAACACCTGGACACTTCTCAAATTGAGATTCAAATTACCAATTACCAAGTTATTTTTCAATGGTAAATCATATTTTATTTTGAATCATAAGATTTAGAAACAAATAAAAGAATGAGATAACCAAATATGATAAATTTGAAATTATTATTTTTAATTAATTTTCATTTTACAATTTAAAGTTTATATAATGTTTCAACTTATTCGTGAGAATTGGTAAAAGAAAAGTAAAAAAAAAAATCATTGAATTTTGTTTTTCCCTATCAATTATACGAAATTACACCAATTCATTGACGTATATATCATTCGATTCAAAGTCATTGGAGATTTATTTTATACGAATCAACAACCCCTTACCAAAAAAAAAATCAACAACCGGCCATATGTATCAAATTGTGCTATTCAAATCGAAAATCATAAGGTTCTAATAATAATTGTTGCACAAGAACAAAATAATGATGTTTAAGATATGAACAAATTTGGAATTAAGAATATAGAGTTTTCTTCTTTATTGAAGGAAGAAATATGAATGTTTATTAGGGATGAAGACAGACGGAAAATAAATTCAAAGACATTAGACGTGTGAGACAACGTTATGAAACTACACTTTATTAACAAACTTAGTTAACCATAATTTATGAATTGAAAGAATAAACTTTAACTAAATAACCTTTTTTAAGAATAATTTTATTAATTTAATTCTTTATGTGCCAACATTTTTTAAGCTAAATTTTATTTTTTCTCTTTTATGTTATAGTACTTTTTATTTTGATATATTAAATTTTAAAATTTCAATTTAATTTTTACATTTTTAAAATTTTCATTTTTATTTTTCTTTCATTTTTCGTTAGTAGTAATTTTAGTATTTATTATTAACTTTTAAATGTTAAAATAATTAAAAATCCTCACTTTATTTTAAAAATCATATAAACCATTAAAAATTGTTGTTCATGATTTATCGTTACTCTTTTTATTTTCATTACCATTGTCACCTTTGATATGTGGTCATGATTGACACATCCAATAGATCCATTGTCACACCCAATTGATCTATGACCACAACCATCAACAAATTGAAATCACATCACCATCACCATCACCTGTGATCTGCGACCATGGTCGCATCATCACCCAACAGATTCTCAGCCACACCCACAACATATTGCAAGCAAATCAACAATGAAGACACAGAGGGCGGCAACAAACCACATGATGTGTCAATTGTGTGTGGCAACGGCGAAATAGCTTTCAGGGGGTTCCTGGTTATGAATTTCGAACTCCTCATTAGCAACAACCTTGTTATAATCATTGTTGGTGGTAGTGAGTCTCATCTTGATCACCCTTAGCTTCTTGATTTCCAAACCAAGAGTAAGCTTATGGCAGTGCCTCGGGTACTTAAAGTTGTAGATGCACCTTATTGGAGAAAATATTGGAAGATAATAACAATTTTCTATTTGCAACTAAGGTTGTCATGGGTTGTTATCTTTTGTTGGTTATTTGTAGTTTTATTTCGAATTTATAGCTAGGTTGTTTATATTGTATATCTTTTGAATCATTGTACAACAACATGTTGGTGTAACCGCTTGCCTATTTAATGCCACAACCTTGATCAATGCAAACACACAAAAGTTATCGCAAATACCATTTCTAATATGGTATCAGAAGAGTTTGATTATATATCTTCTGCATTTACTCTGATATAGTATGGTTGCTACTAATTCAAGTGGCACTTTGAAGGTCTCTAACCAGAGATCTCCTTCTTTCTTGCACTATTAGATAATCCTGGCATGGTGTTAACTACTGTCTCCTTACGTGGTGAGATTAATTATGAAAATTGGGCAAAGCTTTTGAAGAATGCATTGCGAGCTAAGAACAAACTTGGCTTCATTACTGGTGCTATTAAAAAACCTAACCTGGACATGTTTGAAGAGTTTCATGCATGGGATGTGTATCATTCTATGCTAAATGATTGGATTCATAATACTATAGATCCTCAGCTACAACCCTCAATCTAGTGTTTTGAGAATGCCAAGGACTTGTGGGACGACTTGAAAGATCGTTTCTCTGTAACTAATGTTCCTCGTCAGTACTAGTTGAAGGTGAGTTTGACTACTATTAAACAACAAGGCATGACTGTGAGTGCTTATTACACCAAGCTTCGAGCCATTTGGGATGAGCTAGATGCTAGCCGCGGTTATAACATGTGCACTTTTGGTAATTCTTGTACGTATGCCAAAGAGGTAGTAGCTGAACGTGATAAGGATTGTGTGTACCAATTTCTAATGGGGACTTGATGATGCCACATTTGGGACACTTTGATCCCAGATCCTTAATAGCAATGGTAATGATTTTCCTAGTCTCAGTAAGCTTCATGTCGTGGTAATCCAGGAAGAAACTCATAAAACAATAGAGCGAGGAGCAATTGATAGTACCAATGTCGTGAGCTTTGTAGTTCACACAAAATCTCTGCCTATTGACCGTGGGGATAAACAACCTTGTTTTCATTGTAGTAAAACAAATCATGATGTTTCTCATCTGCTGCAAGGTTTGTCGTTTACAGAAGTATTTGTATGGCCTCCATCAATCTCTACGCAACTGGTTTGCCAAACTTACTTCTTCTCTTCTTCATTATGGTTTTGTGCAATCCAAAGCTACTACACCTTATTCACTTTGACTCGTGACAATATTTTTCTAGCATTACTAGTATATGTTGATGATATTGTGATTGCTAGTAATGATGATTCTTAGTGTGCTAAGGTTAAATCATATTTGGATTCTTGTTTTAAAATTAAGGATTTGGGTGCTTTGAAGTATTTTTTAGGTGTTGAGGTTGCTTGAAATAATTCTGATCTGGTTCTTTCTCAATAAATATTTGCTTTGGATATTTTAGCTGAAGCTGATATTGATTCCTATAAATCAAATTTCTTCCTTATTGAACAAAACCATTGCTTGGATCTTAGTACGAGTTCTGCTTTTGTTGATCCTGGCAGGTATCGTAGGCTTATTGGTTGTTTGGTTTATCTTACTATCACTCGTCCAAATTTAAGTTATGTTGTTCACATTTTGTCTCAATTTATGCAAGCACCAAAACAAGAACATTTTGAGGTTGTGCTTCGGGTTTTGCACTATGTTAAGGCTAATCCAAGTCAAGGTTTGTTTCTTTATGCTAATTGTGATCTTTTTTGTGATTCTGATTGGGCTACTTGTCCTTTAACTTGGCATTCGATTACTAGTTATTTTATTATGTTGGGTCAGTCTCCTATCTCTTGGAAATTCAAGAAGCAGGTTACAGTTTCTCATTCATCTGTCGAGGCTGAGTACAAATCAATGGCTACTACAATTGTAGAATTATTATGACTGAAATCGTTCCTTGCTTCTCTAGGTATTGATCATACAGGGCTTATGTTATTAAGTTGTGATAATTAAGATGTTCTTTAGATTGCAGCTAATCCTATTTTTCATTGAGTTGGATTGTCATTTTATTCAACAGCACATTCAATCTCATACTATTGCCACTCGTTTTGTTTGTAGTAATTCTCAGCTTATTGTCATGTTTACAAAGGCACTAGGTCGTGTAGCTTTTCTAGCTAATCTAGGCAAGTTGGGCATTTCAAATCTTCATGCTTCAACTTGAGGGGGAGTATTAGAGAAAATATTGAAAGATAATAACAATTTTCTGTTTGCAGCTAAGGTTGTTATGGGTTTTTATCTTCTGTTGGTTATTTGTAGTTTTATTTCGAATTTATAGCTAGGTTGTGGTTGTTATCTTCTGTTGGTTATTTGTAGCTTTATTTCGAATTTATAGCTAGGTTGTTTATATTGTATTTTCAAATTGTATATATATTTTCCAATATTTTCTCCAATACACCTTAGGGTTTGGGAGACGAAGATGTAGAAGATAATGTGGACCATGGAGAGGAGCACGATGGGGATCTAACAGTGGCAACATTGGAGGTGTGGCCATTGGGCCTGGGTTAAGAAGACGAGGCCCAAGAAGATGAAGAATATTTGAACGAGCTTGTAGTCATAGAGCTCCTTCTTCTGGAGGTCGTTGTCATGTTTCTTCTTGAGGATTTTCTCGAATAGTAGAAAATGAAATACCTCTCGCAATGCAACCATAAAATTGTATAATTTTTAAATTAAAATAAAAATAATAACACTTTTAGCTGTCCCTGTTATTTCAACATTTAAAAGATAACAAAAATACTAACATTAACGGAAGATGAAACAAAATACTAAAATAAAAATTTTAAAAATATAAAAGATCAAAATAAATTTTTTAAAACTCAATGAATCAAAATGAAAATAAAAAAATACTAAAATATAAAGAACCAAAAGTCATATTTTACCTTTTTTATAAAGATTTATTTGATATTAATTTGGTCTTTCAAATTTTTGTGATTTCAATTATATATATATATATATATAATGATCATTTTTGGACCAATCACTTGTTTGAGTCCAATTAAGTGGTAAGTTAGCATTATCATATTGATTGTGTATTGTATCCCCAACAATGATAGAGGGAGTTTCATATTGTCATACATTAAGATAAAGATTTTATAACTATCTAATGTTGAAGTTAATTTTAACATGTAAACATTAAGATGGGGTAATTAATTTGGTTAATGTTATAAGGCAACAAATTTATCAATGGACATTTTCATACCTTAATAATCATGAATTCCTAAAACAACATGCATTTGAAGTCCTCTTAATTTCTTTTCTTCATTCTCATCATGGTGAAGAGTGAATCTACATTACACAAAAAAAAAAAGTGAATCTACATGCATGTTTAATTTACCTTATTACAAAAAAATAATATGTTTCTAATAATTTTTTTGAATAAAATTTCCCTTGGTTTTATTATCTTTTTATAATAAAACTTCCAAAAAAATAAACAACTATTTTTAAAATTTATTTTTTCCTAGACATACATACTAAAACTTAGTTCATCACATACACATAATAATCTTTAACTCAAACAAGATTATCTCTTGTAACAATGCATGTAATCTATACCAAAAACAAAATCATTACACACATATGCATGCATACATGCACACACATAAGAAAGGAAAATTTAACCTCAGAAAAAGAGAGAAATCACAAGGGAAAAAATCCTAAAGATTTAATTACAGTTGAACGAAAAGCAAAATAGTAAAGTAGAAAGCTACTTCAACTTTTATGACTTGAAATTTAAATAAAAAATAAAAGAATTTAAATGTTCTGGGAAAATAAACTTTGCAAGAATGTAAATGACTTGAAATTTAAATGAAAAATAAAAGAAGATGCAAGGTGTGAACTCCTAATTTTGTCCTTTTTTAAAATTTATTTTCAAATTTTTATTCCCTTTTTTATTTCCTTATGTTTTTAAATAATTATATTTTTTTATTTTGAATACTGAACTTTACATATGTTTTTACTCTTATCTTGTATTTTCATTCTCTTTTATTTTTGTTTCATTTATTTGTTATCCAAAATAAAAGGAAGGAAAAAAAAATCGACAAAAGAGAGGCAAATATGAGAAAAGGAAAATCAGAGAATAATATGAGGGATGAAAAGATAAGAGAAAAAAAAAGACAATTTTTAAATATACACTAATAAATTAATAGTATACCTTATTTCCCCTTTGTTTTCAGTATTTTCCCTAAGATATCCTTATAATTTCTTTGTCAATTTTAATTTGATTTCTTTTAAGAAACCCGTTCACCCCCCTTCCTCCCCAATTCACCTTTGTACACCTTCCGTAGAATCATTACAAGTTTGCTGGAAGATGGGATTCCTGTTTGTTCTTTGTGAAGCTAATTGTTTAGGCACAATGGAAGCAATCTAGGGAGAAAGAGATGAAAGTGACCTCTGGCACAATCATGGGGATGCGGTTGTTATGATTACCTTGTTGGGTGCAATTGTGAAGCTAATAGTGTAGCACATGAACAGGCGAGATAGAAAAAATGATGTTAACATTAGGTGGAATAAAGTCAATATGTTAGGTTTGAATGATCCACTAATCAGGATGATTTATTATACCTTAAACTTTGATATTTATAATAGTATAGATTGTTAATAATCTAATAAGTTGATGTTAAATGGACAAGACCAAATAAATAAAAAGACCTAATCGTTATTTACAAATCACATTCATACTCAAAGTGGAAAACATTATGTTAAGATATAATCAGTGTCTAATGCACTGTAAAATCAATAACATCCAATCATTAGGAAAATCATTGTTTTATACAGTAAGTGGTTTCAACACTCGCGTCGAGTTGGTATAAGTCACTTACATACCTTTTTATACTCTTATATGTGATGTCCAACCAAGTACGAAAAGATAATGTTAACCGCAAAGGGAAGTGGACGATCTCTCTTTTTGAAATTCAGTTTTGTCTCTCTTAATTTGAATTGCTAACATTTGAATTTAAGGAAAGTGCATAATAGAAGATAATAAAAGGTTTATACAGAATATTCCTCAAATGTCGTTTTCAACACAAATAAACAACACATGTGTTATATGTACTTTTATTCCTTTCCTCTCCTATTAGAGCATGTCACGTCGCCTTGCCTAGAAGTGTGAGACAACGGTCATTTCAAGTCTCAGTACTAATCCCGTAACAGATCCTTCACTAAAGTCTATAAAAAAAATAGTTTCTACCCTAAAGCAAGTAGCGAAAAAATGTCATAAAGAAACGAGAAAAACTTTGAAGCGAAACTTTGCAGAAATCGTTGGATGATACTTTTGATCTTTCACAATTTATCTATTGTTAAGCAAAGTTACTTTATATTTGAGTTTTATTGTTTATCCACTTGCTGAGTGTTATTGAATCATTGTACTCATTCAAACTTTTTATTTGTGCAAGCCAAAAGTGATGTAGTGTTAAAAAATACTTGAGTGTTCTTAGATTCAGAGGGGAGTCTTTGGCAGTTTCAGAAGTGGATAGAAGAATACTTGTATAGCCAGGAGTAACAGGACATAATACTTATTTTTGTTGGGAAATCGAGGGGGTAAATATCGGGGAGATTTACAACTGGGTAACCATATAAGTAAATTAGACACCACATCTTAACCCAAAACCTTAAGGCACAGGTTTATGGGTCTTCTCCTCACTTATATGGTGTTAAACTTTTCTATTTTTATCTAATGTGGGACTTTAACTCATACTTGTACTCCAACAATCTCCCCCTCAAGTGTGAGTCTTTTCCACATGGTAAATAAACTCCCCTTCGAGCGGAAACCAAATCTTGTACCGTTGCAACAACACTTGCAAGACTCGCTGACTGGCCTACACATGCATGGACTCACTCGCCAGGAAGACTTTCGATACAAAGGATCTCATATCCATGAATCCACAAACGCAACCTAAACAAACGAGCCGGTCACCAAGTCGAACCATCGGCTCTGATACCAATTGTTGGGAAATCGAGGGGGTAAATATCGGGGAGATTTACAACTGGGTAACCATATAAGTAAATTAGACACCACACCTTAACCCAAAACCTTAAGGCTCAGGTTTATGGGTCTTCTCCTCACTTATATGGTGTTAAACTTTTCTATTTTTATCCGATGTGGGACTTTAACTCATACTTGTACTCCAACAATTTTGTAATCAAAGTTTTTTTTATTAGTGGAATTCTTTATTGTTGTGTAGAGGAGAACTGGACATAGCTCTATTTGACTGAATCAGTATAAACCAAGTTTTTTTATGCTTTCTTTGCCATTTTTATTAAGTATTCTCTTAGCATTCTCTGTCACCTTTTTCTCATCAGGTGTTTACTTAAAAACCTTTTATAAAATTCTATTTCATATATTTACTGGATGAACAAACTCTATTTTATCAAACATTTTTATTATCACTATCCTAACTCCAGTACACATATCATTTTGAACCTTTGACAAAGGCTTTTATTGTAAAAGGTTATTATCTTTAATAACACATTATTCAACCCTCCTTCTAGTCTGATTGTTGTTATTTCACAATTGAGCACCTGAAATGTATCAAAGGTTAGCATTATAATAATGCAAACAAATAAGGAGAGAAGAATAATTAGTTTGAGAAGAATGGATGGCAATAGATAGGATGAATTGTTGAAGAAGGGAGGTGAACAAGTTTTTGGAAATAAGGGGAATTGAAATTGACAAAAAAATTATAAGGATATCTTGTAAAAAAATAATGAAAATAAAGGGGAAAAGACGGGTATATCATTAATTTAGCAAGGTCTATTTAACAATTAAAAAAACAAGTCTCACACCAGTTAAAACCCAAATAAAAAAACCCACTCCACTAACTTAATCCTACCCAGTTCACAATTCCTCTGTTTTATGAGAGAAAAACAACCGTAACATGTAATTGTCTTTTTTTAAAAAAGAATAACACAACAGACAAAAACTAATAAAAGCAGACATCACAACTATGTTAGCACTCTTTCTTTTGCCATCAATTATCACACATTGGATATCATATAATCGAAAAAGAAAAAAAGAAACAAGCATAAGGGGACAAAAACTAATACCTATGATAAACAAGAAGTATGATGTAAACCTTTAGTCAGGAAGGCCTACTCTATTCCTATAAAAGTTCTATCTAATGAAATTTGGAATTGTATCCCACCAAAGAAAGCTTTGTACAAGTAAGCCATGTGTAGCTAAACTATCTGCACAAAAATTTCCTTCTTAAAAGATGTGAGAAATAGAAAAAATGCATGATACTAATCAAACCCAAATGTTGTTACATCTTCTTTAGAGTTTCCAGTGGATGATAGAGTGCGATCTAAAAGCCAAAACAAGAGTTTTGAAGTCTGTTACATGACAAAGTTTGCGTGAACCCTTAGCATGAGCTAAGTCAATTGCATGAATAACTACCAAGATTCAGCATGAAGGGTAGTGGCTATGCCAATATTGACTACAAAACTACCCATGGCAGCTCCTGAAGAGTCCCTAAATATACCACCACAAGCCGCAACCCCGGGAGATCCAAGGGTTGCACCATTTGTGTTCATTTTAACCCACTCACAGAAAGAAGAATACCACATAACAAGAATGATTTTAGTAGCTGGTTTGGGTCTCCCAGTAATGTGGAAAGATTTAAGAATTTGGAACTCAAACATGGAAGAATACATATGAATTGTAGATAAATACCAACAAGGTTTATATAAGTTGTAATTAAGCTTGTAGCCTACTTAAAAGAAATAGCTTTATTCTAAAACCACAATTGATTTCTACAGTACAAGAATCACCCGACAAGTATTTAAAATCGCACTAAGAATAGTCACTTTCAACTATAGACTCCACTGAGTGAAACAAATGTTAATAGTCAAATGAAAAGAAGATTAATCCATGGAGTAAAGGATTTTGCTCCAACCAAATCCAAATATGGGCAGCAAAAGGGCAATGGAAGAACAAGTGGTTGAAGGATTCATAATTGTTGCAACAAAGATTGCACATATAGATGGTACAACAACCTTTTGACTAGAGTTCTCATCTTCTATCACTTAATTGTTCATCCGTCTCCAAAAAAGAAAACATTTGGAAGGAGGTATGTGAATGCTTCAAATAAGACAACATCAGTTCTGAGGTTGATGATTATGTTGAAGAAAAAAGATAAGATTCTTAAAGGAAAGCAAGCCTGTTGTGCTTCAGACATAATAGGCAAGTAAACCTAGTCTAATTTGCATAAAGAAACAATAAGTATAAGAGTTATTGTATCCACAGAGACTATGTGGAACATAAACAGGATCAACAAATTTTTACACACATTTGTTGTAGTGAGTTGCCAATTCGCTATGGCAAATGTGTGGAGTTTCAGTTTCTAGAAAAGAAACGTTTCACTTGCGATGCTTCAATTCTCTTTGACGAAGCTAAACTATTTTTGGTTTTCAAACATAATTTTTGGAGGGAAAGTGAAATCAAATATATTAAACTATTGCTGAGATGAAAACCCTAGAATTTTTCATATGAAACTCATTCCCAATCAATCTCCTAGTTCAATGCAATCAAAGCACACATGGCTGCCCAGGCATTTGGATGCAACTAGGTAAGGGAGATGTTAAGTTCTTGAAGAACATCTATGTCAAACTTATCAAAAGGGACAGTAAGATGTAGGTTCAAAAAGAAAGTAAGTTTTAGTCGAATAAGTGTGCATAAAGACATGATCACTAGCAATACAAGATCGATGACCATCTTGACCGTCAATCTGACAAAACTCGACAAACTCAAGGAAGTTAGTAATAAACTCGTAAGTCAGGGAACTACTTTCATGGAATCTGACTTCCTGCTGAACGTAGGAGTAGCCTGGAAGGGTTATTGGAGGGAGCTCCTTTCTGACTTACTAGGTTTTCTAGGAGGAAAAGGAATAAATAGACGTGGATCAAGACCTAAACGATAGTAGCCTCTGAGTATAGGTCAATGATTGAGCGTTTTTAGTTTAATATTTTTCTATTCTTCTTAGCTTATTTGACTTCTCTTGAACTTTTATTTTCTCACTCTAACTCAATTTTTGTCATAAGCAAACAATTGGACTTAATTGATAATTGTTGCTTATTTTCAGATTTTTTTGCTTACTTGACCTATCTTTCTTATGCAGGACCTAGAGGATTCTCCAAAACTCTAAATGGAGCATATGAGTAATCCCTGGAAAGATAAGGAAAAGAGATACAATTTTGTCAAAGATAAGTCGAAGCCAATTTTGTCATTTTGAGGGTCATTTTAGGCTTGGAAGTTAGAACCTCTGCACTTGAGTTTTGGGCTGCGAGTTGGGCTTTGATTGTGTAATTAACATAATTACTTAGATTAGATGGGCCTAATCAGGGTCCGTCCTTTCCTACTGACTTAGTTACTTTATATTAGTGCAATTAGTTAGTTAGAATGATAGAATTTCATTTGGTACAAACAAAATTTTTAGTCTTTTTACAAGTTTTCATAATTAAAATCTTTCTCTTTTTCTCTCACTTGTTCTTCAGTTTTGTTCTTCATTTCATTTATGTTCTTCTATTTTCTTGCACGAATCTCATGACTTTTCCATGATGTTGATCATGGAAGGCTAAACAATCAATCAATCCAAGGATCCAGTCCAAACAAGGAGAATTTGAGTTTGGTTTAGTATTTCAATTTCTGTGTGAATGTTCATTTCTTCTTCAGTCCTCTATTCGATTTTCATGATTATGAATGTGTTTAGGATTGAAAAAGGATTAGGTTATGGATTCATTTCCTAATTTTGAATTTTAATCACAGATTGTTTGGATGATATTTCAATTAGGTTTGTGATTTCAATTAATTTAGGAGTTAATTCAATTGAATGCTTCTAATGACATTGAATGAACTTTCGCAACAAGATCATTATCTGAGAACTATGATAATTCACATTGCTTGGTTTGGTGAATTGGATAATTGGATTGATATTCTTTAATCTGTTTTACAATACCTTTTATCAATTCTGTCAGTTTCTACACTTTTCTTCAATTTTAGTTTGTGTTTCGCAATTTTTGTTCATTGCCTGCAAACTGTTTGATAAAAATCTCACTGTTGTTTATCAGTGAATTGAAGTTGGAACCAAATTGATCGTATCTCTGAGTCAACCTAAGTTAATCTTGTGCTACGGAATTAGCGTAATTTTATTTGTTTTAAAGCGATGCGACATTAATTATCAATCAATAACATTATGAGAAGTAACGAGTAGAGGGGACTTAACCTCGTTCTACTTGGTGAGGGAGTGAGCCCCAGTGTTTAAGTGAGGCCTTCCCTCAACAGCAGCAGTGCCACTAGCAGTGGTGGCAACTCTAGCTTTGGGAGGAACAACGCCACCAACTGGAGGAACACCACCACCAAGGGGAATACTAGATTCGTGATCATTGACGACATCAAAACCATTATGACAGTGAGAAGGATTATCATTTGAACTCTCATCAATAAGGCAAACCTCCAACAACAACATCTGGCCCCCATAGGTGCGCCCAAAACCCTCCCCAGAATGAGGCATAACTAAGAGAGGAGGGTTGAAAATTTGTACCTAGAAGGCAAAAAGGTGACCAGAAAAAAGATACTAGAGAGAAAGATATGATCAAACAATATGGAATTTAGCTGTATAAGCAAAAGAGTGGGAGAAGAAAAGGTTTTTCAAACTTTTATAGCCTTCTAGAAGCTTCTAATGGCCGAAAGGACACATCAATTTGAACCATTAGATTCTCCCTTGAGGAGACAGATCAACGTATGGGGATAGATGTGACCCTTGGGTATCCCAACGACGTTTTGAAATTCAAAGGATGCAATCATCACGTCTTTCTTGAAAATGTGCGAAAGCATTAAATGCGTTTGAATGGACGTAGCAATTGATAAGATGTCAATTCAAATTCTTAACCATTTTGACTCAGCACTAACTATTCAAAGATGACATCCCTCTTAAGTTCGACTACAATAAGACTGATAATTAACACTCAAACTCGACTAGACGATAGCATAGTTAGAGTTCAAGACTTAAGATTATTTCTTATATATATAAAGCTCATATGGCTTGCTTCAGACCTTGGATGACTTATGTACTACTTGGACTCAGCAAGCCTCAGTACTTGTTGGCTAACCAAGTAGATAACTTGGATACAAAGAATCTTAGTGGATTTAATTAAGGTAAGAGAGAAATTCTATCTTCTACCAAAAGATAGAGATATCCCCTAAAACCAAATGTTATCTATTATTAGAGAAAATATAAGATAAAATCATTTTTCTTATTTAGCATTATCTAAGGAAAATTGAGATCTTATAATCTAATTTCACCTTTGTAACAGAATCATCAATGTTCAAGTAAATCAACTCTTAATATAACCTATATTCTGATACCTGTATACTTCCACACTACTAACTTAAGCGTTAGAGTATTTTTGCATGTACACCTCACCACTGTATATGAAGAAGCTCAAGAAGGATCGTCGTCATGAGAAAGTCTTCTCAAATCTAATAAGAACACAACTCAATGATAAAATGATTTCATAAATTTAACAACACGATCAATTTGTCGTAAATGTTGTACATTTATAAACTAAATTTAAATTTACATTTTTAAGGATTAATTTATCATCATGTCACACTTTCTTAAATCAAAATGAATATTTACCTATGTTTTTATGTTAAAAAAAAAAAAAAAACGTAACAACCTACGTTTCGGCTTCCATCGTTTTACTTTCGTACCTTGCCACATAGGCCTACCCTACTCATCATAACATTCTTTGTTGTTTGCAATTTTCACAACTGTCATCACCATCTTTTCAGTCTCTGCTATTATTAAAATGGTTTTCTAAATTGGAAACCATCACTTGTTTCAATTGCTGAATCATTGGACTCGCTGCTCTCTGCATCCAAACCCGTCAACCTTTGCTCATGATGCCATAAATAAATAAATAAATTATAACCAGTAAGTAAAGTAAACCCCTTTTGTTTCATCATTGTTTTCTTCCTTTAGGACTTTCTTAAGCCCCGTGGTTCCCAGTGTAAAGTACCTAATGATTCCCTAAGATTTAATTTAGCTTATAAAAAAAAATTCAACTTGCTTGCACCAATACAAAATCTGTGTCTGTTATGCAAAAGAAAAGAAAGGAAATGTACTTCAGATTTAGTCATGAACACAAGAAAATGGGTTAGATTTTGTTGGGATTTTGAATATGACAAGTTTTCTGGTTATAGATTGATCTACCTATCTTCTTCCTCCAAGTTTACAGATTTTGGCTTTGGTGGCAGTTTTTCTTTGGCATATTTGATTTTCTGATCGATCATTGTTACAGAGGCTTGTCTACACAGTTAATTTGCTCCAAGAAACTTGATTTGGGTTTTCCCTGAAAATGAAAAATTGAAGTTGACACTTGACACTGAATATTGGTATTTTTACAAGGTAATCTGTAGCAGTAGAATTGGGCTAGGATAGCTTGAATAGGAAACTACTTGCTATTAAGACTGATGACCACTACAAGATACTGAAACTTTTACCTAAGGTGTTGTTATTGGAAGTTTGAAGACTTAGTGTGCTTTTATTCATAACAGGATTAGTTTGTAGGTTTACGAGGTGGAGATTTTTAGTGATCAACTATTTGGTTTGATCAGCTAAAGAATCATTCAAGGATCCAGCTGAGCAAGTACGAGGAAGATGGGATCTTTCATAGGTCATATATTGCCAGGGACCTTGTTTCTTCTAGTTGGGACATGGCATATATGGGGCTCTGTGATGAGATATGTGTCAAACCCTAAGACATTCAGAGTCCAGGTGTGGAATCCTGTACCGGGGTTTAATGAGAGGCTCAAGCACTTGGAGCTCTATGTCATTTCAATTGGTGCTTTCATTGATTTGTGTGTGGAGCTCTTACTTGCAACCCGCCTCAGGTTTTTTGTAGGTGGAGCCTTGAACACCACTTACTTCAACAACTTTGAGCACTCGGGAATGCTTCTGATGTTTCTTATCTATGGTGTTGTTGCTCTGCTCTCAGAAAAGACAAGGTTAGTTGTTGTTGTTGTTGTTCTGATTGTTATGATGTAGGCCATTTCTTGTTAAAATTCATCCTCCAATCTGCACTCTCCTGTACCTGTAATATAGAAGATAGAAGGTGGTAATGCAGTTTTAAGTTGTTGGTACCCAACACTTGAGAATAAGTTGTTCATATCTGAAGAGAAAAAAAAAATGAATGCTACTTGAATTTATGTCCTCATTAATAGTTAAAAAATTTCTATTAGTTTATTTCATCTGATTTACTTTGGAAATTAAAACAAAGATAAAGTAGGGTGTGGAGGATAATTAGGACTTGATGATGTCCATGGTGGATAAGTGATATGATTGTACCACATGCTAGCATTTTTCTTCTTCTTTTGGTTACTATAAATCTTTGTGTCTGGTTCTTAGCTGATCAAACACATTTTAATAGACATGAAACATACAAATTCACCCCACATTTCCATCAACCTTTTGGTGGTTAAGTGTAATGTAATGAAGTCATTTAGCATTTCACTAATATTTTGTATTGTCACCATGTACTAACAAATGGAAATGGGTTTAAGTGTGAAATTTTATTAAAAAAATTGATTTTGATTGAATCAGTAAATTAGTACAAGATATTGATACTAGTGAAAACCTGAGTACCATAGTAAAAGCTTCAATAAATGCATGGTATGAGCTATTTAACTCTGAAGGTGAAAAATATTCCATTACAGTGTTTCCAAGGACCATACCTGCTTTGTCATAGTTGTCTTTCTATTTCCTGTGCTTGTTCCTGTGAAGAAGCTATATTTTCTAATCACTGTTCCTCATAATCTGCATCTGCAAGAATTTATTCTCTATCTGTGGGTTCCCTTCTACTGATTTTCTATTATATACATTAGTTCTCAAGCCACTTAGAGTTATCTCCTGCATTGTAGCATGAGACTTGATGCTTCTGTCAATCTGTCCTAATGATGTATCCTTTCATCCTTGTGGTAGAATATGTTGCATGGAGCTTTCATAGAAAGCAAAACAGAACAAAACTTTCCTGTCTACATGAGAGCTACTGGCTCACTCGATTAATCTGTTATTTTATTTACATAGTGTTTTTTTATCTAGCTTCACATAAAGATTCCACCCTAGTTACTTTTTCCTCTTTAATTTTATGATTTCAAGATTTTATAATGGACAATGAGTTCCCTAATCATGCTTGAGTTATGTTCAACAATGAGTCTGAGCATGTCTGTTTATCTCACGTATAACTATGTGCTAACCAGTAACCGCCATTATCTCCTATTCTCACTCAATTGTCCTCAATTCAACCTATCGCTACAGTTATTCTGAATGCTATTGCTGGAAAATGTAGATGACATGGAAAATCATAAAGATATTTGTGAGGCTAACAACTACGCTGTTCGGCAGAATTTGTGTTATTTTTTACTATGTACCCATTGCCCAGAGGTTCCTTGTTATGTGAAGGTAAGGCAGAGGGATATTGTGTGCAGTCTTACCCTTACATATGTAGAGAGACTGTTTTCGGATTCGAACCCATGACCAACAAGTCACCAAGACACAACTTTACTGCTGTGTCAGGGCTCACGCATCAATTATTCCTTGGGTTGAAACATGCATCAGTTGTGCACATGAGTGTATTAGTGTGTGTGTGTGTGTGTGTGTGCACGCATGTGTGTGTGCATTTTGGAAATTGGTTCTCAAATATCTGATACTTCCCAGTTTGTTCAATTTCCACAGACCTATGTTTCCCTAAATCTTAATTTATTCCTTAAAGTGCTGCATTTTTAACTTGTTGCTTCTTTTCCATTCTCATTCTCTTATGCAGACATCTTCCCTTGCCAGAAAATGCTCTTTGTTTGATTGCTGCTGCAGCATTCTGTGCAGAGTATCTTCTATTCTACTTTCACACAACAACACACAAAGGCCTTGAAGGCTATTACCATGTCCTTCTTGCTTTCCTCATTGGGCTTTGCATTATATCTTCAGTTTCTGGTGCCCTTTTGCCAACCAGCTTCCCAGTAGATTTATGTAATGGCATTGCTATAGCGCTGCAAGGAATCTGGTTCTATCAAACCGCTTTTGTTCTTTACGGCCCCATGCTACCATCTGGTTGTAAGCACAGGGATAGTAATATCACATGTCACCCAAAAGAGAGTGAGGTTCGGGGTGAATTGTTTGCTAATGTTCAACTCTTTGTTGCAGTCCTTGCTGTTCTTGTAGGAACTGTAGCATCCTATGGCTTTGCAGCTTCAAGATATGGGAACTGTGAAGAGCTTGCTAGCACTGCTGGTTGAATTGAACAAGGAACTGTCCATACATCAATTCCGGTGGTGGGGAGTTAGCATAGATGCATGAAGACTTAAATCTGATTTTCATTGTTGTTATTGTATGCACATGGAATGAAGTATCAATATGATTTGACATGATTGTCAGATAACCTTGTCTCTTAAACATAAAATTAGGGATTTGATCCCTTGGTTCGTATATTTGAAAAAACTTTTGTTGTAAGATATTAGTTTCTTAACTGGATCTCAATATATTAAAAAATCAGTCCTTTACTTCTTGACTAGGAAATATTCTGGCTAAAAGAAATGAGGAATGAAGTAGACTATGCAATAAATTGGCAGCCGTTTTTCTTGTAAAATATATGTATACTGAAGTAAAAGAATCCATTAGTGTGGTGAAATGATTTTTTATAATCAAATGTGAAATGAACAGAGAAAGTATTATTTTTTATCTGGGACACTATTATTACTATGTAAATTCATGCAATGAAGTTCCGTGGGTTATACTCTCATCCATGATCAACACTCACCATTGCTTGGTGCATGTACCTTCGCTAGGGATGTGAAAATAAACACTCAAATAAACTGAACCACTTCTAAAACTAAATAGAACCGAACCTAAACTAACTGTACCATCATTAAAATGGTTTTGACCGAAATGGGGGTTATAATGGTGAAGGAAGAAGGAAAGGTGGAGGTTGTGAATTCGAATTCTTCGGCTAACAAAAATCTAACAATTACATTAGTGGATTAAAAAAAACACTAAAATCATTGATTTGCTAAAAGTGGTTTCCGGTGCATTGTTGTTAAAACCAGTCAGATCACCACAAAATCCAATCCATTTTGGCGTGCACGTGCTACCTCTGCCAGTTCTTTGATGGATTTCCTCTCCAATACCAAGTCATTAGATTCATGTGATGTACAAGGTAATTTATATTATATATTTATTATATTTGTAGGTTTTTTAGATGTGCATGTGAATAAAATTAATTTTTAAAATATTTAGCAGTATATTTATATATAATTACATTAAAATTGTGAATGTCGTTTAAATAGTAATTCGTAATTTTCCGAAAAAATAGTGATATTTAAAATTTATTACCAGTTATTGTTTTTCCTAATAATATGTCTATTTTTAATTTATAAAACTATGTAAATATAGTAATTAAGGTAATTATGGTAAATATAGTAATTTTTA
>PYAF01004843.1:370840-381950 GCA_007407185.1 Glycine tomentella | reverse complement strand
ATTAATCAAAATATCACGACTAATTAAAAACAATTTTATTTGACTATATAACTTATTAACAATTACAGAATATTAACATAAATAATAATATATATTAATTTTATAATTTTTAATTCTTAATTTTACTTAAATTGTATAATTATATTCAATTAAATCATCTTCCAAATATAATATACATGTAAAATAATCAATATGACAATAAATCGATAATAAAGTAAATTCTTTTATCAATCCAATCACAGTCAATTATAATTGAAATAATTTTAAAAAGGTTAAATACATTATATGAAAATAATTATTATAAAAATAAAATTAAAAATGAGAGTAAATTAAAAAAATAATAAATTATAGTACGAACTTATTAGAACAAAGGATTTCTTATTTTCAATTTGTATTTAAATTTTAGAATAATCTTTAGTTAATGGTCATACAAACATGGTGATACGGAGGAAAAACAATACCCAAACGGAGCAAAAAAAACAAAACATGGTGATGCATACGTGCCAATTGTTTAGCATAATAATAAAATAAAAGCATGGTAAATCTTTTAACAAATTAAGATCACCCTCAATTAAATTGAAATAAATTTAAAATAAGTAACAAATATTTTGAAAATGAAGGAACCATTTAATAATGAATTGTGGTAAGAAAAGGATTATTATAATTAAAAATTGAAAAATAAAACAATACAAAAATTTTATGCCAATTATGTCAAAAAGTTATTAAAATTAATTAAATTAAAAATAAATAATTAAAAGAAATTAAAATTAAGAAAAATAAATTGTCATTATCATTATCATCAATTTAAATTTATTTAAATTTAAATTAAAGGATAACTAATAATTAAAGGGATAAAGAATAAAAAATAAATCAGAGAAAAATAGGATAAGTAAAAGAAATCAATCAATAATAAAAAATTGTCATAAGAAATTGAAAGGAAATTGTGATAAATAAATTAAAATTAATAGTAAATAAGTAAAATTGATTAAAAGAAATTAAAACCAGTGGAAACCAATTTTCATTATCGTTATCATTGTTTTAAATTAAAGGATAAAGGATCATACAATAAATGAGAGTTTTATTTTTTTTACTTAAATTCGGTTAGTTGTAATTTATCACATATAAAGGATCATGCAACAAATTTAAAGGATAAAGGATCATAAATAAATTGTAATTTATCACATTCTAACCTATTCGGTTAGTTGTCCCAAAAGGCTGGAGACAATACATTATATACGTTGTGATTGATTCTTCTTATACTTGGAACCATTATTATGTATTAAATAAATACCACTTTTATGGTCGATTAAGAGTCACATAATCAATGAGGAATGGATGAATTTGTTTGACATTTGAGAACCAGTGTATCCTAGGCTAGTTAGACCATTCTATGTTTCAACATACAAAGCCAGGGATCAGAATGATACAAAGTTTCTAATGGGGCGATTTCTCAACACTAATGTGTTGGTAACCCCTGAAGAATTAGCTACGTATTTCAATCATTCAAGAGAAGGATTACACCTATTTCATAGCAATTGGTTTGAGTTAGTTGGAACATCAAGAAGAAATGTTGTGGCTCACTTCACAGGTAAGGACAACAAGATGTAAAATCTATATATCTACCTCCAATGGCAACAATCATACATAACATATGTTGTCATCCCTTTATGCCTAGAGGGGGGATGTTTGAAAAAGTAACAAATCAAGATATAATAATTTTATATTTTCTTCTGTGGAAAAGACAAGGAAACTTGATTTGAGTTACCTAATTGTTAAATATATGTGGCAAAATATGACTACCACCAAAAGACATGCTAGCCTTACCCAAGGAATGTTGCTTTCTAGAGTCTCGAAAGCCTGTGGTGTTCCTTTAAAAAGGGAACCATGTATAGAAGAAATTATGTGATTCGGGAAGAAGTATATTAGGAGGATGAGATTAGAAGCACCAAGAATGAAGCAAGCAGAAGCAACAATACAAAGGGACAAGAAGAGGAGAATATCAGATTGGAGATAAGAACAAAAAGGAGACGAGAGAACTAGAACAATTAAGAAATTGTTTTTATGAGAGAAGATGTTCCTCTAAGAGAGTGGAGGAGCAAAAGATACACGAGAAGACAAAACTAGAAGGGGGTACCTCTGGTCTAAAAGAAGTAGAAGAGAAAGCTTTTGATGTGTAGGACAAAGAAGTTATTACAAATTCTTTTGAAGAAAAAGAAGCAACATGTCAAGAGCTTGACAATGCAAACCTAATAGTAAGGGCTTCTACTCAATTAAGGGAAGTAGAAGTCTTTGGGGCACTGGAGATACTTGTGTCCTCTATTATGCAGTTAGGAAGCATGAAGAATAGAGAAGGATCATTAATGAATGTACATGAGGAGAAGCAGTTAGGAAAGTAGTAAAGAAGAGATAATCACAAAGGCTGATCTATAAGCAAGTGAAGAAGAGGAAACCTCTACTTAAGAAAAAATTTCTAAAAAGAGGATGATGCAACAATTGACAAGGAAGCAACTGGGCCACATGGTTCAGAAGGAAAATTTGAGCCTTCAAAAGCAAAAACTAAGATGAAGCTCATACTTGTGTTACAGGTAGTTCTTTGGTCTTAATCTTGCTTCTATATATCATATTAATGAAGCAGTGTTCACATGTCCTCACTAGAGAAAGTGCAAGAGCTTGAGAAGACTGAAGAGTTGAATCATACATATAAAGAGGAAGAAATATCTTCTCAAGTAGTGGACACAAGTGTTGAAATAGTGAGAGAGAAGAATGGACTGGCATCAATTGCACAACAATGTGGAAAAGGATCTCAAACTTAGATAGATACAGATCTTTGAGTGTGTGCAAGTCTTAATTCCAGATACAAAGTTGGATCTTGAAAGATCACATATTCAATAACCTCTGGTATCATCCTCACTTTAGAAGGAGACAACTCATCTTTTGACCACTCACCCAAAGCTTAGTCAAGAAGGAAGGACAAAGCTAAGGAAGCCATCTAGCCATCTCCCTTAGTGATAAACCCTCAATTAAGAAAGGAGAGACATTGTTCAAAAGGATTCTAAGTTAATGTCAAGAGATGAATTCAAGGCAACATCGAAGAAATTAAAGATTAGTTAGTTTTAGAATGTCGTTACTCTTCATGAGACAATAACATGGATGGCTAAGAAACCAGGCCAATTCTTCCACTAGTAAACTCTCAAGTTCTTCCAAACATAGCTCCAAATGCAACTTTTTCCTTTTTTTGAAAATTTTTCCCAAAATCTGGAGACCAAAAGTCACTGCTATAATAGAAGCTAAGAATTTGAAAACTTTGGTTATGGATGAACTTATTGATTCTTTGAAAGTTCATGAGCAAGAGCTAATAGATGAGAAGCAACTACCTAAAAGGAATATTATAACTCTCAAGGTTTCTCAAAAAACCAAGACAAAACATCAGTCCAAATCACTAAGCTCAGTAGTACTTTATGATGTTGAGAACAATGATGATGAGCATTCTGGGGAGAACGAAGAAGAGCTAGTATTCCTAACCAAAAGAGGGCAAAAATTGCTTAGAAGAAGGAAAGGTCCAAGAAGAAATTTCTCCCAAAAGAGACTTTCAAAAAAGAGAAAGTTCTAGACAAATCAGATGTTTTGAGTGCAACAAACTTGGTCACATCAAAACTAATTGCCCTTTCCTTAAGAAAGACTCCAAGAGGATTGATCCAAATAAAAAGACAATGATGGTTACATGGGATGATACAAACTTATCATCCTCTGAAAAAGATAAAAAGAATGCAGCCAACCTATGTCTCATAGCAGGATAAAAAAAATGAGGTATCTAACTCTAAAAGTGATTTGGAATATTTTAATCAAAGAGCTTTAGAACATGCCTTTGATAATTTGCTTAATGATTCTTTTTTTTTAACTCAGAAATATGCTCATCTGAAATAGCAACTTTTTGATGCTCAGAAAGAAAATGAGAAGTTCATAATAAACAATGAAATGCTTTCAAAAAAACCATTTATTGCAAGAATCTCATTTCAAGTTTTATGAATTGTTAAAACTAAAGAGAGACAACTGCAAAAACAGTTATCTTTTTTTATCAAACTCAACTTGAAAATGAAAACAAAATTTCAAAAAAAGGTTGAGAAACTTTCAAAAGATTTAGCTAACTTTGTGGCGAGAACAGAAAACTTGGACAAGTTAATTGGAGTCCAAAAGAGTTTTTATGATAGAACTAATTTAGGCTTCAATTAAAATCCTAATTAAGTTTTTCAAAAGCCTAACAAAGTCAGAAAGACCAAAAGGAAATGCTCCAATTGTAATAGATGAGGACACCATACCTCAAAATGTTGCAGAAAAAGGAACATTCCCTTCAAAAAGGTGACAAACACACCATGACCAAAGAAACTGTGGATACCTAAGATCTTACTACTTTATGGTGCAGGAATGTCTGCTCCACAACAAGAGGAAAGAGATATGGTTCTTGGACAGTGGATGCTCCAGACATATGATTGGAGACAAAAGCAAGTTCCTTAGCCTTGAAAAGAGAAAGGATGGAAGGTCTGTTGCTTTTAGAGATAACAGAAAAGCTCTTATCAAAGGAGTAGGTAAAATAGGTAAACAAAACTCAACTCAAATTAAAAATGTTTATCATGTAAAAGGGTTTAAACATAATCTTCTAAGCATAAGTTAATTATGTAACAATGGTTATGAAGTTAAGTTTGAACTCAGTGCTTGTCTTATTAAAGAAAAATCAATTAGAAAGGTCTTATCTCTGGTATAAAGGAGAGAAACCTCTATATGATTTATATATAATCTTTACCAAGCCAATCCTGTTTAGCATCCTTTGAAACTAATAAGTGGCTATGGCATAAAAGGGTAGGTCATCTTAACATGAAAACCCTTACTAAGCTTTCTAACACAACCTAGTAAAAGGTCTACCAAACATTAAGTATGAGAAAGATAGAATATGTGAGGCTTATGTCAAGGGTAAAAAAACCAAATCCAGTTTCCACCCTAAAAATGCAGTATCATCCCAAAAAGTCCTAGAGTTACTGCATATTGACCTATATGAACCAACCAAAACACTTAGCCTGGGAGGAAAGTATAATGACCCTGAGTCCTGGCGCGGTTGGCGCGAGGTTCCGCGCGGTTAGCGCCAGGGTTTCACAAGATAAAACGAAGTCTGGGGTGTGGCGCGAGTAGTGCCGGGTTTGGCGCGATCAGCGCCATTGGTGGAGGTTGGCGCCAGTAGTGCCATGTTGACGCGGGTAGCGCCACAAGTGGCCTAGAAAACCTGTTTTCTCTAGATTCTGGCGTGGGTAACGCCATAGGTGGCGCGAGTGGCGCCGGAAGTACTCTGGAAAACCTATTCTCTCTGGTTTCCAACGCGGTCAGTGCCAGATGTGGCGCTGGTAGCACCACAATAGGGGGAGTTTGGCGCCAGGGTGGCGCGGTTAGCGCCATAGTTGCAGGGAGCTTGGCGCGGTTAGCGCCAAAGGTGGCGCGATCAGCGCCGGACCTCTGACGGGCCAAGTATAAAAGGCCAAGGTCACGTTTTCTGAGGGAAAATTTCTCTTTCTTCTTCCTCCAGCGCCCCACCTCCATTGTTGAAGCTTCAAGCTTTATTTCTTCACCATAGTTGACCCAAATCACTTCCTTTAAACACCAAACTAGTGAGAAACCTCTAGTGAGCCTAAATCCTTCATTTATTTCTCCAGAAAAAACCCAAATCAGAGAGACCCTTTTCTCAAAGGGAAGTTCATAGAACTCGAGTTCGGCGAGGAACGACGGCGATTCACGGACACCTGAGCTAGGGAAAGTGGTCCAGAGGTCTTCCTTGCCATCTTTGAGGTAAGAAACTCAAGATTCGCCGATTATTTGTCAGTTGGGGTTTTGGGTGAATAGTGACCCACTTGTGATAGAGCTAGTATTAGCCTTGAGTCCTTTAGAAAAGTGTGTCTAGAACGCTTTGGTGATGAAGGATTAGCTCTTAGATGTTAGTTTGGTGAACTTTGATTCTTGGCTCTATGTAATGCATGTTTATTGGTATGCTGAGTTGCTTGGCTACGTTGTGACATGCAAGAGTCTTGGTATATGATTTTGATGTGCTCAAAAGGCTTTTGGAACGGTATCTTATGTGTGAAAAGAACCGTTCAAGCCATATGTGAATCCTTGAGCCTTTGGTCTGTATAGAGCTTTGAGCTCTTAATGTTGGCTTGCACCGAGTCTTGTGATGACTCAAGTGCCTTGTGGACATGAGATAGACCGCTGAGGGTCTATGAGATGGCTTGTGTGTGATGAGCCTTGATGAACCTTAAGTTAGAGGACTGTTGTTATGTTTGTGCCTGATATGGTTGTATTGATGTTTGATTGATGTTTGATATGTGATTGTGTGCCTTGTATAGGGCGTGACATCACGAGTGTCAGTGGTGTAGACCACAGAGCAAGGGAAGAACTGCAGAGCTCGGATTTGCCAGGTAAGTTCTTGGTCCCTTGGGGATGTTTTCCACTACTTGTGCTCCACCATACTCCGAGGGAGTGATGGTTGCATTCATGATGCATGCATTGATGGTTGTTGCATTACTCATAATGATATGTATGCTTGTATCTATGCTTGTATGTGTATGATACCTGTTGATAGATCTTCTGGCCAGTAAGATAAGTATGGACCTCCCTAGGAGAAGAGCGCACCTCCTAGTTTGGTTTGCTCGTGGGTGATGATGATCTCAGGATGATGATGATCCCTTAAGACCAAGAGATAGGTGTGTCTCGTCGCGATTGAAGCCTATTCTCAGAGGTACCATATACGTGCGTCCATGCGTAAGGGGTAGCTCCCGATGGGATGGCACGAGTGTGAGTTTCGATCTCACACTGAGGTTGGTGTTGATGATGATACACCGTACATAGAGCAAGATGACTTGTTTGTATTGTTATGAGGGTCGAGAGGCCAGTATGTTTGTGATGCTTGATGACTTGTGTCATGGAAAGTGAGCCAGGATGGAGGAGATGCCTCCAAGGACCCTGAGCTTACTGAGATGTATATCTCGCCCCGTGTGGGGCTTATGTTATTTCAGGTGACTCTTCTGGCAGAGAGAAGCGGTCTCAGGACGGGAGGCCCTAGTAGAGACCAGATCTGCTTGGCCGTGTGGCAGCAGGGAGAGCTGGGAGGCTCAGTTTTTTTTATGATGTTTTGTACCCCTGTAGAGGGAAGATATGTGTGTGTGCACATATAGTATGCTTTGTTCATGCTATGTATACCCTCGTGTGAGGAAGGATCTGTGAGATCAAAAGCACTCGGATGCTTATTCTTTTGTATAGACACTGTGAGTGTCAGATGATGTATATGTACATAACCAGTTTATGTTATGTAATGACGTTTCCTCCCGATTATATCTGTTGAGATATTTGTGTTTATCTGCCTATGGTAATGTTTATGAGATTTTGGATTAGCAGAGGCTTGTGTTGTTGTGATGTCTAAGTTTTATGAGTTCCAAACATAATGTAATCAAGAAATATGGTTTTTCGTTTATGCTTCCGCAAAGTATTTAATTAAAGTGATTAAGCACTAATCTGATAATAATAATGTTAATACACCGGGTGCACACGGGGTGTTACAGGAAGATATATGGATTTGTGATAGTTGATGACTTCTCTATATTCACATGGGTTTTATTTCTTTCACATAAGGATGAGTCTTTTGAAGCATTCAAAAAGTTCTATAAGAAAGTTCAGAATGAAAAAAAATTTAAAATTGTCTCTGAAGGGAGTGATCATGGGAGAGAATTTGAAAATGCTTTCTTTAAAAACTTCTTTGATGAAAATGGCATCTCCCACAATTTTTCTTGTCCAAGAACACCTCAACAAAATTGTGTTGTGGAAAGGAAAAATAGATCCTTACAAGAGATGGCTAGAACACTTATTAGTGAGTCTGGTATGCAAAATTATTTTTGGACAAAAGTTGTCAGTACAACTTGCTACATTCGGAACAAAGTTTCTATTAGAAAGGTTCTAAACAAGACTCCTTATGAACTTTGGAAAGAAGAAAAACCAAGTGTATCATACTTCCACATTTTTTGTGCTTAGACAACACTGATCCTAAATGTGTAAGTTCCTTGCAATCCTTGAGAATGTCCAAGTCATAGAAGATCAAGGAAGACATATGCCTTAGTCAAACAACCAATAAACAAGTAGAAAAGAGATTGTTGCACATTGCATTGCAATAACAATGCATCTTGAGAAGACATTTTACAGAAACAATCTTCATAAGACTTCCCATGATTCAAAATTAAAAATCATGTGGCACCACTAAGATCAACAACTAGTACTTAATGGATTTATCTCAAATGATCATTCAACAAATATATTCACAAGTGCAAGCTGGCTAATAGTGGAGTAAAAGTATATATTAAGAAGACAACTCAAATGAGTTGTATGATAGAGGTTGAAGGTGTATAGAATGGCTAGTTGCAAGAACTTGGACAAACCATGCAACATTTGAAAGTTAAATCCAACCTCCAACAGCTACAACAATGGCTAGTTCCAAGCTCAATCTATAAATTGAGCAAATTCAATGGAGTAACTTGCAATGAAGGATTGCCAAAGAAGAGGGTAAAGGTTAGATCCACAAACCCTTTATCAAAAGGAGCTTCCTTAGCCAAAATATTTTAGGTGGAGACAATGCCAAATCCGAAAGATTGTGTGTCCATCACCTAGGATTAAATGGATATAACTCAAAAGGTTTGTTAGGGACTATTGGTTCTAAAGTTCTATGGGAACACAACAAGTAGTTGTGTGAGTCAAGTAGAAAGTTCTATATACGAGGGTGTGAAGCTTGGAGAGGTTTTCTAAAAGAATAATTGGGTAGAGCTTGGAAAGGCCTAAAGAATACTGGGGTGAAGCATGAAAAGGTTTTTCAAAACAATACTCATGGTGAAGCTTGGAGAGGATTTTCAGATGTAGCCAGCAAAGGCTTAGAGAATACTAGTTGTAAGGAGTCTAGAGGCTTGAGGAAAGAAGAAAAAAAATCACAATTGAGTGTTTGGTCTTAGTGGAGAAACCCTACAAGTATAGGTATTGGACGTAGTCTAGGTTAAGGTGAATTAATATAATTCCTTGATGTCTTATTTCCTTTTTTAGTGCTTCTCATTTATAATTGTTGCTACTAGCTTAAAATTTGTATTAGAAAAACTGTGTTTTGATCAAAATATTTTTATAATATAGCTTTATAATTTAGAAATAACACCTACTCAAAGTAAAAAGTAAAAATCAGAAACTGTTATCTAATAGTTTTTGTGATTTTGGGGAATAGTTTAAGTAGCAGTAAGCTACAAAATAAATTAGTTGGTAGATTTTACTTGAAAATATTCTTTCATTTAAGTACTTGTAAAGGAAACGTGTTACTCCTATAAGTTTTCTAATTTTCCAAGCAAGAAGGTTAAGAAGCAAATTTAGAAGCAAGCGTTATTGTGCAAAAATAATTTGATGATCAGTTATTGTGTCACTAATCAATTTTTTTAGTGAACAATTGATTCACTTTAAATCATATATTGACAAATAGATGTAATGTTTCGTATATAATATGGGCTAAAGTAAATTAATATATATTTTCTCAATATAATAGGTGCATGTGTAAAAAGCTTACAATTTTATAAGGATTAAAAAATATCATAAAAAACTAAAACTGTAACAAGAAATGTTATAGGACTAAAATTGATATAAAAAAAGTATAGGAACTAAAATTATAAAATGAGTATATATTATAGCATCAAAAATATATTTAATTCTTAATTTTAATATTATTCTTTTTTAAAATATAATCTTATTTAAAAAAGTATTTTTAATTTTTAATTCCATAAATGAGATTTTAATCTTAAAGCTTAAATGTCCTAGGCTTCAGTTTATAATAAATTAATAGAGTTGATGATTTAACGTAAACCAAAATAAATTTCATTTTCGGAGTTTCTTCTCAAGATATACTGTAACAACTTTTACTTTTAGCTATTTAAAAGTGGTCACATACGTGCATATGCATAACTGAGCTTAAGATTCCTAACCATGGCACTAATTAAAGAAAGATCAGTTGACAAAGCCATAGCTAACATTCCCACGAACACTTTGGTGAAAATTATTTTAACACTAATGTTATTTTCTCATGTTATAAATGCATGGAATATTGGTTGTTTAGGAGCAAGAAAGTATAATCTTTTCTTTGAAAATCGTATGGCTGATGATATTCCAGGATATGATATGCAAAAAAATGAATTGCAAATAAAGTGCGATTATAGTCGGCAAAGGTGGTTGACATTGAGTCCAAACGGATCAATTACACGTTGTGGTGGATGGTTTTGGGATCCAACCATTGCTTGTTACCTTCAGTTGACTAATTCGACTAATTCTGATATTAATTCTATTTGGAGGCACATATTTGTTGCCTTCAAGGATGATGATAAAGCCTATGCATGCAAAAAAGAAAAAGAATGTCGGTGGCAAATACGTAAACATAACACCTCTCTTTATTCACCAGCTGAAAATAGATATATAGAACGTGACTATTTGGACGATGTGTGTAGAAAAAGTCTCAAAGCATGTTTTTTGGGTCCTGGTAATTGATAATTCAAGACCCTTATCAAATAAATAATTTATATTGATCGTTAACTTTTGTCATCATTGTTCTTGAAAAAAAAAAGAAACATTTGTCATCATTACAATTTTGCTATAAGTAAACTAATAACATCATTTGATGAACAAAGTGAATTTGTTGACTTAACTTATGTTACATTTTAAATTAGTAGCCACCTCAAGAAAAAAAATATAATGTTTATCATATTAATCAGTCTCAAAAACATGAAAATTAATTATCACACAATCTTATAAATGTGTATTCCTTCACCGCTATAGCCTATAAGAGCAAAAGGAGTAAATGTAGGTCAGTACATGGTTAATTAAAATTAAAACATGAGAATTATTAAAGGAAAAATGCAAGAATATAGTTAAATTAAGTTCTATAAACTTTTTGAAGATTGCTTAAGCATTTTTGTAAGTGTTCAAATAGTATATAAAACAAGTAAGACTATTATTAATTAGTGTCTTAGACTTAATATGTGATAAAATGTTGTTTCACAAAATATGTATA
>PYAF01004843.1:300205-313129 GCA_007407185.1 Glycine tomentella | reverse complement strand
AACTTAGCTTTTTAAATGCCTTACTTGTTAATTGCTTTTACTTAGACCTTTAATCTAACAATCCTAGATGAATGAATATGCATGATATGCTTTTGGATTATCAGATTACACAACTTCCCTTTTACATGAATCAAATTGATCTTCATGGCTTTTTGACATTTTTCCAATGAGGCATGTTGAAAGCACAAAACCACCAAAGTTTGATCCTTGTTCATTCATGCATGGCTTCTCTTGAATCAACACACCATCTTGAAGAAATTTTGTGTAGAGACAAGCAACCTTAGGAAGAATTTGACAAGTTTAGTAGAAGGATATCAAGACTCAAACTCATTTGAGGTAGGCTAGGCTTCAATCTCTAGTTAAGCTTTTGTTTAGTTTAACATATTTGCTTAATTAGGTAGATTTATGGTTATTATTTTGGTTGGAAATCTATGTTATTTGAAGGTTATTTTATGATGTTAAAATGATGATTTAAACCATAAGATAGGTGATGATTTATAAGTTGCTATGTTAATGAAGTTTGGAAGTATATGTGATGATCTTTTAAAGTGGTTTTCGATAATATTTGGGCTGTTTATTTATATTTTGATTATGGGACTGTTTTTAATTAATTTTAGAAGTAGAGGTTGAATGATATGTAGATAAATGGTTCAAATGTTTGAATAATTAAATTTGAGGATGAAGTAGTAAGGTGGTAGGTGAAAGGAGATTAAGATGCATGCTAGGTTTTAATCTTTTCTTGTAAAGACTTAAAGGATTTAGAAAATTATTTGAAAGATGTATTATGGTTTATTAGTTAGACTACTAACATGATTCTTCTGTAGCTTGAGGATATTCATTTATCATGCCTAAGTTGGTGTGATTTTTACTTAAATAAGGTATGATTATTTAAACCATACTTTTGTATGCATATGATGTTATGATAAAAATATTTATCCATGAGATGATATATGGATTTTTATTATGGATATTGATGTAAATATAGGGTGATTCATGTTTCCAAAGTCCAGTATGAGATTTTGAAAAACAGAATCTAATACTACATACAGTACGATATGTAGTACCCAAGTGCACGGATATGGCATAATTCATGCATGTTTGCGTAAGATGATCGTGACGTCTACACTCAGTACGAAGTGTAGCTACATACAGTACGATATGTAGTGGCCATGTGCACTCTGGGATAGTTCATTTCATGCATTCATATAGATGTATAATTCTTGTGTGAATTTATTTGATTATATTGAGGATTTACTAACGTACTAACGTATTTTGATGGTTTAACTTTTCCCTACTGATAAATTTTATTTCTCACTAGATTTCTTTCATTTTTTTTAGATGGCAATAGTGGTCAATCTCCTTGATGACCTGGGTCGGTGATGGTGTAGAAAATGAAGATATGAAGTAGAATTTTGTTGGGAAAAAACTTGTACTTGTAACAAGAACTATGGTTGTTTGTAATATATATAACAGTTTATCTTTACGTTTAGAATTTTCACTAGTATACGTTCAGCAAAAATCATTATTATCTAACGATTTCTTAATAATTTAACTCAAATAAAAATACAATATCTAGAATAATTTTAGGTCGTTACACTGCTCATGAAGATCCTATGCAACACCTGAGGAAGTTCATTAAGCTGACCAAGATGGTGAGACAAAACCGTGTACCAACATAGTACATCAGAATCTATGCTTTTGTTTTCTCTCTCAATGGGAAGGCATGTGATTAGCTGTTCTCACTACCTGAGAACAACATCACTACATGGAACTAGTGCACAAGTGCCTTCTTAAAAAGGTATTTCTCTCCCATGAAGACGAATTAGTACATTAAAGACATCGAAAACTTTATGCAGAGGGAGCAAGAGAGTCTACTTGAAAGCTTAAAGAGATTGCAAGAGATGATTAGAAGCTGTCTACATCATGGTTTTTTCCCACAGAGGTACATTTTTTATGGTGGAGTGTCCTCACACAATAGGACAAGATTGGATGTTCTTGTTGGGGGTAACCTCATGCTAAAACCCCTTGTTGATGCCATCAAGATCATTGAAGATATGTGCTCCAACCCTATAACAACTCAAGGGATAGAAGGAATACAAAGAAAGGAATCAACTAGGTGGAGAAAGATGATTCTAAAATTGAATTGTAAAAATAGATGCAAGCTTTGACAATGAAGATTGAGACACTTATGAGAGCTCAAGCTAGATGTTGGATTTTGCATAGGCTAGGAGAATGCACTATTGATGACAAGCTAGTTGCAGCCAAAGATGAGATCAACTTTGTTGGGGGAGGAAATAATTCTTACAATCAATACCCCAACAATTCCAATCAAGGACAAGACTCCAGGAAAAATCAAGGGATGTATGGGCCTCAACCCATGAAAAATCAGAGGCCTAGGAAAAAGGAGAGACAACCCACTCTTCAAGAGACCATGCTTCAATATATGGCCCAAAATGATCAAAGAATGGAATTGGTGGAGTCTCAATTGACTAACATACAATTCCTCTTGTCACAAAGACAACCAAGAAACCTTCCTTTACAACCTGAACCAAATCCTAAGAGGGACGATATCAATGTTGTGATGACTAGAAGCAAGAGGATTTGAGAGGACTTTGCGGAAAAGGAAGGTTCTTTCCCAAAAGCTACTGATGAAATTCTTACTGAGAAAGATCAAGCACCTAGGAAAGTTTAGATTCTTGCTAATGGAATCCAGTGGAAAACAAGGCGGGTGAGAAGGAGGTACTGACACCTAATTATGAAGTGTTTCCTTCCCTTAAAGATTGAAAGGTAAGAGTAAGGATGGACAATTTGCTAGATTTGTTGAGATGCTTAAAATGGTGCATATTAGTATCCTCTTTGCTGAGGCAATTGCTCAAATGCCAAAATATGCCAAATATTTAAAAGATTCTTTCAAATAAAGGAAATTTGGCGAACTTCGCTACAATTAGTCTTAGTGAAGAATGCTCTGCTATAGTTTTAAGGAAGTTGCCACCTAAGCTTAGTATCCAGGGAGATTTCCAGTCCCTTTGTACTATTGGCAACTTACAAACTAATAAAGTTTTATGTGATTTGGGTGCCAACATTAATCTGATGCCTTATTCTGTCTATAAGAAGTTTGGGTTATAAGAACCCCAACTCACTAACATTTCTCTTTTCCAAATAGACAAGACTCTTACTTAACTACGGGGAATAGTGGAAAATTTGCTAGTTAAAGTTGAAAAATTAATTTTTCCAACTGATTTTGTAATTCTGCACATGGAGGAGGATGAAGAAATCCCAATTATTTTGGGAGACCCCTTCCTTAACATATTAGGGGTTTTGATTGATCTCCAACAAGGGAAAATAATTTGTAGTTTGGGTGATAAGGAGGAAGTGTCTAAAGTGTTTGATCCGAAAGTTAATTCCTCTTAACCCCTTATATGTA
The DNA here is from genome assembly GCA_007407185.1 of Glycine tomentella. Classification (NCBI taxonomy): domain Eukaryota; kingdom Viridiplantae; phylum Streptophyta; class Magnoliopsida; order Fabales; family Fabaceae; genus Glycine; species Glycine tomentella. The sequence continues at coordinate 309,705 of PYAF01004843.1, read as the reverse complement.
ATTTTGTGCAAGCGACAAACAAGATGAAGACTATTATGGCTAAGCCTCACCCAATTGTGGGGAAGGAAGACCCTCCAAGGAAGAAAGTCATTCCAAAAGACCCTCGAAGAAGTAAGAAAAAGGGAGATAGCATAACCATTCAAGCTCTTGGCTATGAAGTGGATGATTATTCTTGAGGATCAGTACAAAAAGGGAAAATCACCTTATTCGAGGGTGGTTGATTTTCTTCTATTTTTCATCTATCAGACCCTAGACGTTAAACAAGCGCTTCTCGGGAGACAACCTGATTTATGTTATGGTTTTTCCTTATTATCCCAGTCTTTTATTTTTTTGCTTTATTTTAGTACAATATTTTTTTTCAATACATTTTTCCTTTTCATGCATTTTACATTTTTTATTAGATGCATTGAGGACACTGCAATATATAAGTGTGGGGAGGGGTATCATTGGTTCTCCAACTTTGAGTTCTCTGTGAAATATGTGAATTCTTGCACTATTCTAGTTCCATAACTGTTTAAAAAAAATATTCTTGGGTTTAAAATTTTGTGTTTTCATTTATTCCTTTGATAAAAAAATTATGTGTATTAGGATAATTGGAGTTTTCTTCAGGAGGGAACATTACCATACATGAATGTAAATTGTTCTTAGAGCTACACTAAAAAATGTGAGTATTGAGATTTCATTATTTTTGTGCGGGCGAATTGATTTTTTCATTAACATTGTTCTATTCTCTATTTTAACATGCACATCCTTGAATAAATTCTGAATTTTCTGAAACAATGATACTCAAATGAGCTTTATTGAGACTTGTGATCCCGTAGTTGACCACTTTGAGCCTAAATGATTATTTCTTATTGGTCCTTGAAATATATTGTGTGAATTGTTGATGTGAGGAAAAAGGGGGGAGGGGGGACTAATACACATTGCAGGTTATGCCAGTGAATAAATCCTAAGTCCTTCTCACAGGTGAAATCAAAGACAAAAGGGGTTGATGGAAAAAGAAGAAGAAAAGAGAAAACAAAAACATAAATGAGAAAAAAAAGAAAGAAATATGTGTGTGTATGTGTGTGAATTATTCATGGTCAACTTATGAGGTTGTGGTCAATTCATTAGAGTCATGGTCAAATCATGAAGGTCGTGGTCAATTCATGAGGATCGTGGTCAACTCACGAGGGTTGTGGTCAACCAAAAGAGGTCAAATCAAAAGGATCGTGGTCAACCAAGAAGGCCATGGTCAATCCATAATGTCCCAAGGTTTCAATGTCACTCTAACCACGGTCGTAGTGCGCCTTTTCATCCATATATCTTTAGGAAGTTATATATAGGTCTCTAGGCTTTGTAAAATCCATGTGAAGTTTAATCTTGAGTTTTATTCTTATCTTTTTATGAATTTGAGAGAACCTTGAGAGCTAAAGGCATGGACAACACCACTAGGACAGATCGTGGTCATCATTCTTGCCTATTGGTATGTCTATGTTTACTTTTTATAGGATTGCTAGTTTTGGTATGATCATGAATGGCTAGTCCCCTTAGTCTTGGGGTTATGATGTAACTCTCCAAATCTACTCATTTCCTTATTCTTAATGGAATTCCTCATTGTTTTACATTAATTAATTTTCTTCCTTATTTTAATGTTTATATCGCATCAGTCATTCTAATACTCAATCGATTGCATAATAGTGATCATCTGCATGTAATTGGTAGATCTAGGTAGAGAATGTTTTGCATCAAATTGCATAATCAAATTGTTTAGGTAATCTCCAATAGATTAGTTAATCCTTAATTAATCATCCCTAGAATTGATTTTATCCTTTGACTTAAATTTATAGATCCATGATCATTAGGGTATTGATTTAAGGTAAAGAGCATCTTATGACCTTGATCATAGGCTTTAGTTGATTTAGGGAATCGGTAATTACCTAGGAAAGAAATTTCATTAGGACTAGGATTGGGGCAAAATTGGTACTAGTGAGTCATAACTCCCGGTCACTTTAATTATAACTCAAAACCTCTCTTTATATTCATTTATTTTCTTTCTTATAAAAACCAAAACAATAAAAATATTTAATTCCTCTTTTTAATTATCTCTATTGTTAGTTTAGTTAACTTGACTAATTGGGAGTACAACTGGTCATATAGGTTCGATATCTAGACTTTCATGTACATTGCTACTATTGCGTAGGATACACTTATCTTTGTGTGAGCCTAACATATTTTATGCCTCACTTAGCCAAAGGATGGCAATGTCTTGACCATAACACATTAGGTTCTGATAAAGGACTATGATCCTTCAAGTGAACCTACACAATAAAAATCAATATGATAATCTGACATGCATAAACAATTTATAATTTGCCATGGGTTAAAATATAATAAAGTATATATTGTACAAAATGATTGCCATTAACATGGCCTACTCATATGATACGATGACCTGAGCTATCTAGGGGAGGTTGACTTCTAAGAGGGAAAATTGTCATATTTTGCTTTTGTGATAAGAAATCAAGTATCACATTATACCTAGATGCAATATCATATCCCATGTTTTGTAAAGTCATCCATTTATCCATAGATGCCTATGTAAAATGAAGTCAATCAACTCCAAATAATTTCATAATAAAAAAGAATGATACCATACGTAAAAGTAATAACATGTTACCATTGAAACATCATCAACAAGTAAAAATTGCTTTATCTTATCAAAGTGATGATAACCTCCAAATATAATGGCATACTCATCACACCATTGTCCCAAGGCTTTATGCAATTTGTTACATACATGAGGCCAAGAATCTTCATCCATACCAAGTAAGGCCACAATTGGCCGATAACAAAAATAACCATCTAGGTTTACATCAACAATGTCCAAAATACATGGATGAAGTTTTATATTAAATTGATCTAACATGGGAACCTTTCTCTTGGCGTTGATTGTTGTGATGATGTTGTGGTTTCCCTCCATGTGGATGAGTTTTCATGCACAGAATGTAAAGCATCTACATGCTCAAAGTAAGAAGGATCACACTTAGTTGACCTTTCTTTGTCTTTAGTTGCACAACCCTTTTGTAAACCCTTAGTTTTTAGATTTTCAACAAGCGAACACATTGAAGTCATATTAGGGTATGCAATTTCATTGAAGTCATATTTGATAATAATTTTTCCAGCTATGTTATCCTCCCTAAAATGTTTCATAATAACATCAAATTCTTGTTGCATAGAAAATTCTTCATATTGGTCATTTGATCCCATGTCATCAAAGCTTAGTCTAGTCCAATAAACATAAATTGCATCAAGTGGTATGCTACCTGAGACATATCTAGCTAGTTCACATGCACATGACATACCATATGAACATCTTAGTATGAATCCACAATGACCATTGCCAACACCAACAAACCTTACTCAATCAAACTCATTTGCAATATGATTCAACGCATAGCTTGAAAAAAAATCTTCACCATCTCTTAAACAATGTTGTATTAAAAGTGTGCCCCATGATATGAATGCTCCTGTCAAACGAGGCTCTTATTTTAGTATGTTGTAATATGAACAAGTTTTTTCAGTACATCCCAACATTTACACAAGTCCCTATTGCTAGTTTGAAGCAACCTCTTCAAGCTCCAATGCTTAGACTCAACCCTACCAAACAATACTTTGTTAGTCGCCATCACATGTTCATTACCTATTGCTTGTTGTGTTCCTTAAGTGCATCACTTTATTTGTTTATGCCTTTACAAATATTTCCTTGTGAGGGGTCAACAAAGTGTCTTTCACATACTCAAGCAATGGCAGTCTATATTTGTTGATTTTGTATGTATTGTCCATCAAGAACACTATGTTAAATGCATTCAATAATTTGATTGCATTAGGATGTGTCCAAAAACTGTCACACACAACTTTCAATGTATCATTCATTTTATGCCAATGAATATACATATCATGTTCTAGTAAATTCATTAAGGGTGTGCATGAAAACCTTCCCAAAATCATTTTTTTTAATTTTTGTTCCTGAGAACAAAAATAGATAAGAATAGTGATTGATAAAACTAGTTTTATTTTTTTAATTCTGGGATGAACCTATTTAATTTTTGTGCTGAGAAATAAAAAAAAGAATCAAATTTTTTTTGCTTCTATCTTCTAGAGCACAAAACGAGAATGACTTTTCTCTCTAAAAAAATTGTTGCTTCTCCATTACACGCACAAATACGAACTCCACTCTACGTAAGTCCTCTCTTCCCTTCTTTTCTCGTTTGCTTTTCTTCTTCTATATTATCTCCTCTTCATCCTCACTCATTCATTGCCCACTCCAGACACAACACTAAACCATCTCTCGGGTTCCCTCTCTCTCTCTCTCTCTCCCATTCCAGACTTGCGTTGCGCGTCTCTGCTCATGTTCCGTTCCCACCTGCACATCTCTCTCGCGTTCTTCATCTTCTTACTGGTAATGCTTTTTTGTCACCTTTAATTTTTCTTCTTTTATGACCTGTGATTAGTAATTGAAATTGCAAATTTTGGGATTTTAGAAATTGGGGCTAGAGCTCTTGAATTCGTCATCTATACACTTTACATGGTTTAAGTTCAAGTAAATTTGTTGAGAAAGGGTTGTTTTTTGAACTCCTATGATTAATCTGCTCATGGGCTTTTCAGAGCTTTTATTTAGAAGACATACACTGAAAATAATAGGAATACCCACAATAACCAAGAGGGGGTGAATTGGTTAAAACCTTGGTATTTTAAAAACTAATTCAAATAAGAGTTCAGGATCTTTATCACTTTCAAAACCAAGAAATCAATTTACTCAATCAAATGTCACAGCCCAAGAAATCAATAACTCAAAATAGAACTTGTTTAACAATGAACATGAATCAAAGAATCAATTACCAATGAACAAGATGAGTGATAGAGAAATAGAATAAAAAACACAAGCAATTATACTGGTTCACTTCACAACTGAAGCTACATCCAGTTTCTTCTAATCAACACTAGATTAGAGTTCCACTATTATAAAACTCTGTTTTTACATGCAATTACAACATCTCCCTTTATCAACCCTAGATAAAGAATAGAAATCCAAAACCCTATTAGATTCTAAGAGACAAAGAACCAGAGAACACTACTTTGTTCTTCACACTAGAGAACCCTTCTCTAGATACAAGCAAGAACCCACTTTACAATAGCCAAATACAATAAGAATTTAGAATCAAATTTACACACAAAGATTAAGGAGAGAGACAACCTGATGATCCAATGAATGTTATGAACATGAATTACCAAATCAAGTTGAGTAGCAAACTAAATCAGAACATGCTTTTCCTTAATCTTGAAAAGAATATTGCTCAAGAATCATTCAAATACCCATTGATATTTTCAATGATGCAAGAAGTAAAAACACTAAGAAAATCACTTAGGAATTGTTTAGAAGGCTTGTGTATACTCAGAAATACGAATGGGTATAATCTCTCAAAGTTAGAAAACAAGCTAAGCCGTCAATCCTATTTATAACAGAATTTGTAACTAACTGTAACCGATTAAACCAATGAAAATAGCATTTTTCCAAAAACCTTTCAATCAAGTTAAAATCATAAGGAGTTTTGTAATTGATTCAAGTGTAAGAGAAAGACAATCTGATTGATCCTTGCATTGCATTCATTCATTCATTATTAAGCTTAAATGGTTTTCATTAAATCATCAAAGGTTTTATCTTCTTGGTTAAGATTTGAATCTGATTAAAAGGTTCTTAGAAAAATGTTTTTCTTATTGCTTTAATCGATTACTTAAAGATATAATTGATTATTTTGTTCTTCATTCAATCTGGAAAAACCTTTATGAACAAATTAATCGATTACCTATCGGATTAATCAATTATTTGACCTTTGATTGAAAATAAACTTCTTTGTTAAAAGTTTTAATCGATTACTTACTTAGTGTAATCGATACATAGTTAAAACTATTTTAAGCCTTGTTGTGATAATCGATTACCATTATCAGTAATCGATTACATAGTTCATTTGGAAAATGCCTGCTTTCTGATTTAATCGATTACCAAAATTTGTACTCGATTACACAGTTCATTTTGTGAAACATAGTTTTCTGTCTTAATCGATTACAGCTCGGTTTAATCGATTATTTTACTCGTTGTTGAAACCCAGAAAGCTTCCTTAACATGTTAATCGATTAAGTGATAATTTAATCGATTACATAAGAATTTTAATCGATTATTAGGCGCGTTTAATCGATTACAGTTAGTTACAAATTATGTTATAAATAAGATTGAAGGCTTGGCTTGTAAAAGAACTTGACGACTTCATATTTCTGAGTATACACAAGCCTTCTAAGCATTTCTAAGTGATTTTCTCATTTTTTTTACTTCTTGCTTCATTCAAAACATCAATGGGTCTTTGAATGATTCTTGAGCAAGAATTTTTTCAAGGTTAAGGAAAAGCATGTTTTGATTTAGTTTGCTTCTCAACTTGATTTGGTAATTCATGTGCATAACATTCACTGGATCATCAGGTTGTCTCTCTCCTTAATCTTTGTGTGTAAATTTGTTTTTAAATTTCTGTTGTAATTAGCTATTGTAAAGTGGGTTCTTCTTGCTTGGTTCTAGAGAAGGGTTCTCTAGTTGAACAACAGAGTAGTCTTCTCCGGTTCTTGCTCCTTAGATTTCTAATAGGGTTTTAGATTTCTATTATTTATCTAGTGTTGATAAAGGGGAGGGTTTTTTAAAAGCTTGTAAGAATAGAAATGTAAGGACCCTTACTTTTGTGCCATGTTTATTTAGCAGAAAACCCTGTTAAGGGTGTGGCGCGGATGGTGCCAGGGTTGGCGCTGATCGCGCCAGATCCACTAGAATGTGGCGCCAGGATGGCGCTAGAAGCGCCAGGTTCTCTGGAAGCTGACGCCAGAGGTTTTCCAGCCAGTGCGAGTCGCGCCAGAGGCAGCGCGGTTAGCGCGGGAAGTGGCCTGGAAAACCCATTTTCTCTGGTTTTTCACGCGGCCAGCGCCAAGGTTGGCGCGGATAGCGCCACAAGTTCTGGAAGCTGGCGCGGGAGTGGCGTTGGGAGCGCCAGACCCACCGCCATTACGGCGCGGGTAGCACCGGAGGTGGCGAGGATCGCGCCAGACCTCGGGTAGGGCCACTATATAAGGCTAAAAACTCGAAAAGGAAGGGGAAAAGCTGTGCTTCTTCTTCCCCACGACCCCAGCCTCCATTAGAGCAGTTCCAAGCTTCCTAGGACCTAGTTTCTTAGCCTAAACACCTCCTAAAGACCTTTAGTCTTGAGAAAACCATTTGGAAAGCTATAATCCTTCATTTTCTTTTCTGAAAACCCCAATTGAGTGAGAAGTGATTCGGAAGGAAAAACTCAGAGAACTTGAGAGTGGTGAGGACCCACAGCTTGGGAAGGACAATAGAGCTTGAGGAAGCTGTCCTGAAGTCTTTCTCGTCTTCACTGAGGTAAGGGACTCAAGTTTCTCCGTGTAATTTTGATCCTTGGGGTTCTCTGTGAATAGTGACTCGTATAAGCTGGGGCTAGAATTAGCCCAGGGTCCTGTAGAGAAACTTGTTTAGAGCGATGTATAGATGAAGGATTAGCTTTCAGTTTTTGATTTAGATAACTTTGAATATTGGCTCTGTGGCTTGTATGTGTGGCTTGTGTGATAAGTCACTTGTGGTTTAAGAGCCATGCCAGAGCCTTGATTATGCTTGTGTTGAGCCTGAGAGGCTAGTGGAATGGTGCCTTGGTTAAGTTTTAGGCCGTTCCAGTGATTTTGAACCATGAGGCTGCTGTGAGATTATGCTCTGTTAGGTGAGCTGCATTGAGTTTGTGATGACTCAGATGCTTTGTATGCAGCCATGGTGGACCTTGTATGGTCTGAGAGAAGCCTAGTGAGGGCTTGTTCTGATTGAACCCTAGGATAGGGGAATTCTGATATGTTATGATCTGTGATTGAATGTTTGATGGCTTGGTTTTGATATGAGACTGCATATGCCTTGATTAGGGCTTGATTTTGAGACTGTTGGTGGCGGGAGCCACAGACCAGGGAAAGAACTGCAGAGTGATACTTTGCCAAGTAAGTTCAGTGTCCCTAGGGATGAATTCCCATCTTGTGTGCCACACCACACTCCGGGAGAGTGGTGGTCATTTCATGATGCATGCATTGGTAGTTGCATCCTCATAATGATATATGTATGCATCTGTGCTTGATTTGTGATGTGATATGACTGTGATAGATCTGTTGGCCAATAGATAGATATGGACCTCCCTAGGAGATGGTGGTTTCCTCCTAGCATGGATGGCTCATGGTTGAGGTAGCTCCCAGGGAATTGGTTCCCTCAGGCTAGGGGAGTAGAAGTTGAGGTAGCTCCTTCTATTCTCGGAGGTACCATATATTGTGCATCCATGCGAAGGGTTAGCACCCAATGGGATGGCACAGGTGTGAGTGCCGGTCTCACACTGATATAGGCGTTGAGGCAGCTCCGCCATGTTTGTATGATATGCTTATATTGTTATGAGGGCCAGAGGGCCAGGCCAGTGGGCCAAATTGCTTGTGATAACTGATGTATGTGTTATGGAAGTAGGCCAGGGTGAAGGAGATGCCTCCATGGACCCTGAGCTTACTGAGATGTGTTATCTCACCCCGTGTGGGGATTTATGATTTCAAGTGACTCTTCCGGACGAAGAGAGCAGTCCTAGGGCAGGAGGCCCGAGTAGAGACGTTTCTGCTTGGCTGATAGCAGCAGATGGAGCTTGAAGGCTCATTTTGTTTTGATTATCTTTTGTACCCTTGATAAGGGATGGTGTGAGTACACCAGAGTTATGTATAGTTCTGTATACCCTTCATGAGGGCAGATATTCTTTTGATATCACCACGGTGTGGTGAAGACACTGATGTATGTAACATCCCCAAAATTTTAAAAAAATGTGATGATAATTGGATAGAAGTATGTTCAGAGAAAAATAACTATCTCACTCTTTCCATATAGTAGAAATTACTAGAAAACCCTTAAGATGAAAATTTCAAAAATGCCCTTGGACATTTTTGAAAATGACCAAAATACCCCTTTGAATGGCATAATTACCAAAATGCCCCTAGGCCAAAAATGCTCAAATAACTTTAGAAATTTTGTAGAAACTTGATGAAATTATAGAATACACTTAGCCGACTAAGTATCAAAAAATTTTGTGACACAAAACTGTAGAATAAAATTTCTACAAATTTTATAAGATAACAACTTTGAGGTTTTATTCAAGAAAACTCAAGTATCAAAAAAATATGGAAAAATGATACATAAAATCTGTAGAATTTTCTCTTAATTATAGGATGAATAGACCTATTTAATAAAATGGTTTAATAATTTTGATGGTCAGAAGAAGTATAGACCAATCAAAATCAAGATAAAGATGTAGTCTAGAATGAAAGGTTTATGTATTGCCCTGTATAAGACTGCTTGGGATTAATTTAAACTATCATTGAGATAAATTCTTAGGAACATCTAG
>PYAF01004843.1:274272-300105 GCA_007407185.1 Glycine tomentella | reverse complement strand
GTTTAAAAGAATTAGATATTATTTATATTGAGGATTATTAGTTAGACTACTAACATAATTTTTCTGTAGTTAAGGTTATTCTCTGGTTATGCATAAGTTTGGTAATAATCTTACTTAATTAAGGTATGGTGGTGTAACCATACTTATAAAAGCTTATTGGATAAAATATGGTGGTGTAACCATACGTATGATATATATAATGATATGATCTGTGTTTTACTTATGCATTTGATTTTTCATATGGATGATTTATGTGATTAAGATAGGTGGATTCATGTTTCCATGTTCCAAGTCCAGTATGAGGCTTTGGGGAAACAGAATCTGATGCTACATACAGTATGATATGTAGTACCCATGGGCAAAGATATATGGCAAAATTCATGCATGTTTGCGTAAGACTATAGCAGCGACCACGCTCAGCGTGGCCACATACAGTACGATATGTGGGAACCATTTGCCCTGGGATAGTTCATCTCATGCATTTATATAGTTTGCATATTGCTTGTGTATGAGTTTGATTATTTGACTGATTTTACTAACGTACTAATAGGGTCGGGATTTAGCTTTGCCTACTGAGAAATTTATTTCTCACCCGATTTGTTTCATTTTTTTTAGATGGCAATGATGGACAGGTTCCGTGAAGCCTTGGAGTAGTGAAGAAATATAAACGAAGTTATGTAATAAGCTGGATTTTGAGAAAGTAGTGTACTTGTATTATCTAAACTTTTGTATCAGAGACATTGGTTATGTATATGAGTAACAAATCTTTTGAAAATTTTACGTTTTAAAATTTTTACTAATATACGCTTCTTATAAAAGTTATATTTAAATACTAATAAAATTAACAAGAATAAGTAGAAATTTAGGTCGTTACAATGTATATGTTTGTACAGAACTATTTATGATATGTATATGAGACTTTCCTCCTGAGTATAAATGTTGTATATTTGATAATCTGCCTAAGTCTTTTAGTTATCTGTCTTTATGGTTTATGTTATGAGAAACTGGATCAGCAGGGGTGTGAAATATGAGTCTTGTATGTATGTTGTTTGATATATGTTTTATTCCATACATAATGCATCAAGAAAAACGATTTTGTGCTTCCGCTGAGTTTTATAAACTATGTTTTAAGTGCTAATCTGATATTATTAATGATAACACGTCGGAGGCCTACGGGGTGTTACAAGAAATTTATAATAGTGGAACTCTAATCTAGTGTTGATTAGAAGAAATTGGATGTAGCTTCAGTTGTGAAGTGAACCAGTATAAATTGCTTGTGTCTTTGATTCTATTTCTCTATTACTCATCTTGTTCATTGGTCATTGATTCTTTGATTTATAACCATTGTCCAACAAGTTTTGTTTTGAACTATTGATTTCTTGAGGCTAAGTTATTTGATTGAGTAAATAGATTTCTTGGTTTTGAAAGTAATAAAGATCCTGAACTTTGATTTGAATTAGTTTTTAAAATACCAAGGTTTTAACCAATTTACCCCTCTCTTGGCTATTGTGGGTATTCCTATTATTTTCAATTGGTATCAAAGCTGGTTCTTGAGAGTTATTCAAGATCACTATTTTCTTCAAAAAGAAAAATGAATACCTCACAAATTACCTTCAAAGAAGGTGCTTCTCTCAATCGTCCTCCAATGTTTGAAGGGAAGCACTTCAGTTTTTGGAAAAATAGAATGAAAATCATTATTCAATCAAACGACCCAGGTGCTTGGAATGCTATAGAAAAGGGTCCTTTTATTCCTAAGAAAACTGTTGGCAACAAAATGATTCCCAAAGAATGGGATGAGATGACAGATGCTGAACAAAAGGTTGTCCAATTTGATTTTAAAGCTAAAAATATGATTACTTCTGCACTTTCTTCTAATGAATTTTTTAGAACAATGAGATGCACAAGTGCAAAAGAAATGTGGGAGATGCTGGAAATAACTCATGAAGGAACTAAAGAAGTTAGAAGATCAAGAAAACATTCCTTGATCCATGAGTATGAGATGTTCAAGATGAACACCACAGAAAGCATTTCTCAGCTACAAACAAGATTTACTCATATAGTCAATCATCTTCTGGGTCTTGGGAAGATCTTTGATACTGAAGAACTAAACATCAAGATCTTAAAGTGTCTCACAAGATCTTGGCAACCAAAGGTGACAACAATCAAGGAATCTAAACATCTATCCACGATGTCCATGGCTGCACTATTTGGTAAGTTACTTGAATATGAGCTTAAACTATCTCAACTAACTTGTGTTGAAGATGCAGAAAAGAAAAATAAAAGTATTTCATTAAAAGCTGCATCATCAAAGTCAGACAAATTGGAAGATTCAAGTGAAGAGGATGAAGTGGACAACATGAACTTGGTTGTCAAGAAGTTTAGCAAGTTCTTGAGGAAAAATAAGAACAAAAAGTTTACTAAGAACATCAAGATCAACAACAACAACAACAACAACAACAAAAGGATTGACAACAATTTTACTTGCTTTGAATGTGGAAAATCTGACCACATCAAATTAGAATGCTTAATCTTTTTGAAAAAGCAACAAGGTGACAACAACGTGAGGAAGGAAGGAAAATCCAAAAAAGCCTACATAGCTTGGGAAGATAATGAGTCAACACCATTAGAATCTTCAACCGAAAATGAAGAAGCAAACATGTGTCTCACCTCCACTATCAATGAAGAAGATGATGATCTATCAATTGATGGAGATGAGGTAAATTCTGAACTTGAACAAGCTATTAATGCCTTCCAAGAAATTCATGAAGAAGCCCAAAAGCTTGCAAGATCCAATAACAAGCTCAAAGGAAATCTTAGATGGCATGTTGCAAAAATTACTGAATTGCAAACTGAAATATGCAACTTGTAAGAAGAAAATGAAAAACTTGTTTCAAGTTACAAAATGAATGGATGTGTATGTGCTTTTTCTTCTACTAATGTTGACAAATATAACTTGCTGCAAAAATATTTTGATGATTACAAAAGAAGTCAAGGAGAAAAATACATGTTACTCTTATCCAAGAATGGTGATTTAATTGATCTTTTAAGAAAGCTTTACAAAGGAAAATGCAACTTGGCTGAAATGTTAAGTGTGCAAAAGTATGTTGGTTGGTTTGGGGTACAAAAAATGCTCAAAATCCTTTGGAAAAACTATATTTGTGCCTCCAAAACAGAAGAATCAAAAGAAGTTCAAAAACTCAAAGATCAATCAAAATGCTTTCTTAAGAAAATCATCAAAATCTGTAACATGCAACTATTGAATGGGAAAATGACATACATCTTACAAATGCTATGCTAGGAGATTCTATGTGCCTAATGGAGATTGCATTTGAGTTCAAAAGAAAAAGAAAGCTGCTAACCCCTATGGACCCAATCTCAATTGGGTACCTTCCTCTATAAATTGATCTGATTTTTACAGGTATGTCTAAGAGCTAGATCCTCATTATGGTACCTTGATAGTGGATGCTCTAGACATATGATGGGTGACATGTCTATGCTTACAAATCTAACTCTTGAAGATGGAGGATATGTCACTTATGGAGATAATAACAAAGGAAAGATCATTGGAGAAGGCAACGAGATAGCTTCAAAACCAAAATAAAAAATGTTCTTTATGTAGAAGGGTCGAAGCATAATCTCTTAAGCATAAGCCAACACTGTGATAAAGGATTCAAAGCCTCATTCAATGAGAATTGCTGCATGATTTGTAATGGGCAAAGTGGTGAAGTGATTCACATAGGTAAAAGAAAAGGTAATATTTATTTACTTTCAATTGATCATGCATTCTTTCACAACACTTCATGTCTAATATGAAAGATAGGGCCTTGAAGCCCGAAGGCATGTGAGAAGAAAAACAAAATTTTTCAAAGCGAAAACACACATACCACACAAGAATCATTCTTTAGGACATAGATATTACCTTGTTTATATTCGAAACTTGATGATCAAGGATAGGCTTGAAGATACAAGCCCTCTAATGTTGATCCACACCACTTCTTGTCAAGACTCAAGAACACTTTTTGAAGGCCACCAACAAACACCAATGGAGGCAGGCTAGGTGGACCAATGGAGAGGAAGAAGGCTAGGTTTCAAAGTGTTTATCTTATCTTATCTAAGAGGCTCACCAATAGATGATATTGGTGGCTGAATTTTCTGTCAAAACTCACCCAATGAGCACATGAAAGGGAGAAAAGAAGATAGTTTCTTTTTCAAAAACCACACGTGAACTATGATCACAAGAGCCCACTTTATAGAAGAGTTTGAGTCAAGTTTTTTTAACCAACAAATCTGATTATGGAGCACCCACACGTGAAGATAACGTGGAGTTGTTGCATTTCAAAAATTGCCAACAACCTCACGTCATATCCTCCTAAGACCAAGTCAATTACTTGGAATTTATTTTGCCAAATAATAATTAAATATTCAACCATATGTAACGCCCCATAATCAGCCCTAAAACTTCTTCCTAAAATCTAGGTCATGATCATGATAAGATGCTAGTTGAATTCAAATTCAAATCTAGCTCTTATCTTCTCCTTTTGATATGAAACTAACTACTATAGTTAATTCATATTTAAAATATTTAAATTCAAATGTTCAAATTCAAAATTTAAATTATCAAATTTAAATATTAGATAATTAATTTAACTATTTAAATTAATTAACAATGTCTTGGACTATCTAAGCCATTAATTCCATTCATGCGCCCCACTCTCTTTAAGATAGGTATCTAAACTCCTTCTTGGGCCAACAACCATTATTAGGCCCAATACCTTTAATGCTATAATGTCATGACAATAAAGTGTTAGTGTGTGACCCATTAGGCCTAACATAGCTACTGACATAAATGAGTTTGGGCCCAACAAGGCCACTACCCGTTTAATGACAACACAGAGTACTAGCAATGCTTTGTTGCCCCAGAACTAGTTAAGTAAATGACAAGATCATCCTATTAAATCTATTGGGTTTCCGTATGTATTTCCTTTCGTCTCGGTTACCTTCCCATAAAACCTAGGGTAAGGAAAAGTATCAGCCCTTGCGGTCTAGGGTAAGCTTTAATACGAAATAGGGAGTCTCCAATTTTACTGACTCTAAAGGCAAATCATCTCATGATTTCTTTTACTATGCATATATTCCCGAGTCTCGTAAATGTCATCCCAATTTCTCTGGTTTATAGATAATCTAATCTCTCATAGAGATTTGACGAATCCCTTCAGCTAGTCACCCTAGACTCGTGTTCTTTCAGGACATGCCCAAAGCTATACCTATGTGTTTCCATGTTTCAGGCAAACGAGGTATACAATCAAAACATGTCTTCTAGAACACAGTCTAGGTGAAAACTTCTGATCTAAGGAAAGACACACCCAAATAATAAGAGACTACTCTAATGATACTATCTGTGAGATTTCCTCATAGAGTCTCTTTGTGGGTCCTTTCAATGCTAGCTATACCCTTATAAGTCCACCCACGACTTTAGCTAAGACATCTCCATGTCTGTAGCTCATGAGGTTTTTACCTTGTATTTGCATACAAGTAGATAAGTCGTGCTAGTCTTACCCGAGATCACTGATCCCCATTCTCAGTGTCTCTAGACTAGGAACATAAAATTAGGAGTAGATATCTGGTATCCTTAAATCCTCATGATTGTGATCCCATCACTGATACTTAAGGGATACCTATTCTATTCCAAGGGTTTTATCCAGTTACTCATATATTAATAATGATATCGAGACAGAATATGAAACAAGATAAAGAGCGCTTATAATTTATTCATAACAATATGAAAAGTGCATGTACGTCCTAATCTAATGAAAAGATTGTCTCTAGGACATCCATATACTAACATAATAAGCAAGATTGATGAATCTTGGTTGTGGCATAGAAGGGCTAGCCACATTAACATGCATCATATGAACAAGCTAATTAGAAAGGATTTAGTAATTGGTTTACCCAAACTCAAGTTTGAAAAGGACAAACTTTGTGATGCTTGTCAAAAGGGGAAACAAACCAAAAATTCTTTTCAAAGTAAAAACATTATTTCCACCTCTAGACCCCTTGAATTACTTCACATTGACTTGTTTGGTCCTTCTAGAACTATGAGTTTAAGAGGCAATTATTATGGGCTTGTCATTGTAGATGATTACTTTAGATTTACTTGGACTCTGTTTTTGAAATCCAAAAGTGATGCTTTCCATGCTCTTAGAAAAATGGCCAAGCTTGCACAAAATGAAAAAGGTAGCAAAATTATCTCAATAAGAAGTGATCATGGTGGAGAATTCCAAAATGAATATTTTGAAAATTTCTGGGAAGAAAATGAAATTAACCACAATTTTTCAGCTCCAAGAACACCTCAACAAAATGGTATTGTGGAGAAGAAAAACAGATCTCTTAAAGAAGGGGCTAGAACTCTTCTTAATAGACAAATTCGCCAAAATATTTTTGGGCTGATGCTGTAAGTACAGTTTGCTACACTTTGAATAGATTACTTATAAGGCCTATTTTCAAGAAAACTCCTTATGAGCTATACAAAGGTAAAAAACCTAACATTTCTCATTTGAGAGCTTTTGGATGCAAGTCTTTTGTATTAAACAATGGGAAAGAATCACTTGAAAAATTTGATGCTAAAGCTGATGAAGCAATTTTCCTTGGATATTCATTACATAGTAAAGCATATAGAGTTTTCAACAAAAGAACAATGTGCATGGAAACATCTGTACATGTGATTTGTGATGAGTCTAATCCCTCTAAAGAGGAAAAGAAGTGTCATGTAGATACAAGTCCTATGGAAGAATTTATTCAGCTTAATGATTCCATAAATAAAGAGAAAGAAGAACCAAGTGCTGAAATAAAACCATCAACACCTGTTCAAGAGCCTAAAGATTGGAGAACAACAAGAGGTCTCTCACTTAACAACATCATAGGTGAAGTTTCAAAGGGAGTATCTACTAGATCTTTATTAAGAAATCTATGTTGTAATATGGCTTTTGTTTCTCAAATTGAACCTAAGAATATTGATCAAGCCTTAGTTGATGAACATTGGATGCATGCCATGCATGATGAGTTAAATCAGTTCAAGAGAAATGAAGTTTGGGAACTTGTTCCTTGACCATCCTCTCTCAAACTCATTGGCACAAAATGGGTTTTTAGAAATAAACTTGATGAGAGTGGAATCATAGTCAGAAATAAAGCTAGATTGGTTGCAAAAGGTTACAACCAAGAAGAAGACATTGACTATGAGGAAACCTATGCTCCTGTTGCAAAAGGTTATTGCTTGCATATGCATGTTTAATGGATTTTAAATTTTCAAATGGATGTCAAAAGTGCCTTTTTAAATAGATACATTGAGGAGGATATATATGTTGAACAACCTCCTGATTTTACTGATTTTAAACATCCTAACTATGTTTTTAAACTTATAAAGACCCTTTATGGTTTAAAGCAAGCTCCCAGATCTTGGTATGAAAGACTAAGCAAATTTCTGCTTGAACAATCTTTCACAAGAGGACATGTTGACAAAACGTTGTTCATCAAAAGGCATAAGAGTGATATCTTATTGGTTCAAGTATATGTTGATGATATAATTTTTGGTTCAACTAACCATTTGTTGTGCAAGGAATTTTCTAAATCTATGCAGAAAGAATTTGAAATGTCAATGATGGGAGAATTAACATTCTTTCTTGGACTTCAAGTGAAGCAAACGAAGAATGGAACTTTTCTCAACCAATCCAAGTATTGCCTTGAAGTGATCAAAAAGTTTGAAATGGAGAAAAGTAAAGATGCTGCAACCCCAATGGCAACATCAACCTATCTTGATTCAGATGAAAATGGAAAGAGGGTTGATGAGTCAAAATTCAGAGGAATGATTGGATCATTATTATATTTGACAGCTAGTAGACCAGACATAATTCTAAGTGTGTGCTTGGGTGCAAGATATCAAGTAAATCTCAAAGAGTCACACCTAACAACAGTCAAAAGAATCCTCAAATATCTCAAGGCTACACCAAAAGTTGGTCTTTGGTATCCCAAAGGTGCTTCAATTAATATTATTCGTTATTCTGATTTTGACTTTGCAGAATGTAATTTAGATAGAAAAAGCACTAGTGGAACTTGTCATCTACTTGGAAGTTCATTGATCTCATGGCATTGCAAGAAATAATCTAGTGTTGCTTTGTCAGCTGCTGAAGCTGAATATATCTCTGCTGGAAGTTGTTGTGCGCAAAGTCTATGGTTGAAGCAACAATTACAAGATTTTGAAGTTGAATTGAAAGAAATACCTTTGCTATGTGACAACACAAGTGCTATCAACATTTCAAAGAATCCAATAATGCACTAAAGGACCAAACATATTGAAATAAGGCATCATTTTCTCAAAGATCATGTTCAAAAAGGTAATATCAAAATTGATTTCATTGACACTCATAATCAATTGGTTGATATATTTACTAAACCATTGGCTAGAGACAGATTCTATGCTCTTAGAAACATGCTAGGAATCTTGGAAGAATCTAATATCTGTTAGCTTGAATGTTGTATGCCTTTTCATGTAAAATTATTTGTCAATTGAATCCTTCATCACAAAAACTTAAAAATTTCCATGTCATGCTGCATAAATCATGTTATTTCTGATACTTGCTCTGTAATAATTGATTAAGTGTTGTATTAATCGATTAAAATTACTTAAATCATGATTCAGAGTGAAATCTGAGTTTATGATTACATAAACAAAATAAACGATTATTTTGCATAGAAACTCATTTTTAGAAAACTGAATGTTTCTGTAATAATTGCGATTAAAAGTCGGATTAATCGATTACATTGATCATAAACTCTTTTACAAAGTGAAAGTTCACTGGAATAATCGATTACAGTGAATGGTAATCAATTAAAATATTGAGAATCAATTTTTTCAAAATTCACAGCCTTCTGGAATAATCGATTACATGTCGGATTAATCGATTACACAAGCTTCTATATGTTTCTGAAATTCAAACTTCTCTGTGATAATCGATTAAATCATAAATTAATCGATTACCCTTTGTCTTCTACCTATGTATTTTACAAAAATAATCGATTACGTTACGAATTAATCGATTAATGTATCTGTAGAATGTGATTTTGCTTACGAATTAATCGATCACACAAGGTAAATAATCGATTATTGATGGAGTTACTGCAAAATCTGACAGATTTTCTTGGAAGTTGTAACTGCTCAACTCCCACCTAATTCAAATTTAAATCCTCTGTAGTGAGTTAATTCGTTCTAACAGCTCCTTAATTCAAAATTCAAATTCTTGGAGCCTAAAAATCTCTATAAATACAGAGCCTATTGTGAAGGAAGAAATCACACCTACCTTCATTCTTATCTTTCAATCTTCTCTGTGTCTTTCTTCTGTTTAAGTCTAGTTAACTCTGCCCTAAGAATGTCTACCTCTAAGAGAACCAAAACCTCTAAGAGAAAGGCTGGTGAAACTTCTAACCCCCCTCCTACTAATAGGTTAGATCTTTGGTTCACCACAGAAAAAGACCGTATGACCTATCTCCAGTTTAATGCCACAAAACTAGTATGTTCCCCTAAGTATTTAGAGCTTGATTGGTTTATTAAGGAAGGCTTTCAATTTCCTGCCTTCATAGAAACCCAGGGCTTAAGAAAGTTTGTGGAGTTAAAGGGTACCTTTTACCTTGAATTGGTCAAGGTGTTTTACACCTGTGTCAAGGGATCCATGGATGGGATACTGAGGTCCCAAGTAAATGGAGTGCCCATGGAAATCACCAATGAGGTGTGGGAGGCAGTAGCTGGTATCTCCTTTGAAGGAGAAAGGAAATTTGATTAAAATCCTGAGGGTTATAATGGGGTAGATACATATAGGGAGATGCTTAGTGATCCCCAAATGAGATTGAAAAATAGGCTAGGTACTGGACCCATGACCCATAAGGATAGGCTTCTGCACTACATAATTACATATATCCTCACACCTAGAGCCACAAACCATGCTCAAGCAACAGATGAAGACCTACAACTAGTGTATGGTCTCAAGAATTCAATTCAAATGAATTGGATTCTCATTTTTAAGGAAATAATGCTTAAATCAAAAAGGCTAGTAAACTACCCATTCCCTTATGTTGTGCTTGTGTCTAGATTTATAGACTACTTCCAAATAGATGTCTCAAGTGAAGTAGTGGACCACACAAACTCAAGTAACAGTCTCATCAAAGACAAGCATCTCAACAAGCTAGGAATGATCAAGACACCACAAGGATGGCAGATGGCTGGCCAACAAGTTGTGCCTGAACCTCCTGCTGCTGCTAGTGTTGGAGTAGATGCTGAAGAAGATGAGGAAAGGGACCCTGCTCAACCCCTCTACACCCAATTCGAGTCATTCATGCTTCAAAAAATGGATGGCCTAATCACTATGCATCATGATTTTAGGGCTGAAACTAGTTCATCTTTAGAAGACATTTAGGCTAGGCTAGACAATATTGAAGCTACTGTTATGTTTGAAGGGTCTGAGACATTTTAGCCTTTGTAGTTTTTCTGTTTCTTCTATTTTTATGCTTTCATGTTTTAATTTTTTTTTCAAGAATTATAATGGTTCCCTTACTTATAAATATATCCATTTATGTTTCTCCTATTCAATATCCGTTGTGTTTTACATGTTTTTGACTTTGATAAGTCAAATAGGGGGAGAAATGATTGATTCGGTTCATACTCTACAGTTCTCTCTGTGCTACTTTGTTTTTCTGCACAATTTTTACCCATATCTTACTTTGAATGGATTGCCAAATTAAGGGGGAGCTAAGTGATAAAAATTAACCAATTAAGTAAGATATAAATGTAAATGAATGTTGGATTCATCAACAGATGCTTTAACACTTGTTCTTGGCAAAGAGATTGAATTGTTTTCAGGTTTGCAAAACTCAAGTTTTCCTAACTTTGGGTCCCTCAATTAACTTCAAGTCCAACATATAATCAATCAAGAACTTGGCATGATCAAAGCCAAAAAGGGGGAGATTATTTGATATAGGGGGAGCATCATGAAGAGTGGAAGACTTTGATTCAAGAAATGGTTTTGAGCTTTCAACATGCTTGAAGTGCCTTGAAGTTTTGTAATTGGTTCAATTGTAAGAGAAAGGCAATCTGATTGATCCTTGCATTGCATTGCATTCATTCATTATTAAACTTAAATGGTTTTCATTAAATCATCAAAGGTTTTATCTTCTTGGTTAAGATTTGAATCTGATTAAAAGGTTTTTGGAAAAATGTTTTTCTTACTGTTTTAATCGATTATTCTGTTCTTCGTTCAATCTGGAAAAACCTTTATGAACAAATTAATTGATTGCCTATCGGATTAATCGATTATTTGACCTTTGATTGAAAATAAACTACTTTGTTAAAAGTTTTAATCGATTACTTACTTAGTGTAATCGATTACATAGTTAAAAAATTATTTTAAGCCTTGTTGTGATAATCGATTACCGTTATCAGTAATCGATTACATAGTTCATTTGGAAAATGTCTGCTTTATGATTTAATCGATTACCAAAATTTGTAATCGATTACACAATTCATTTTATGAAACATAGCTTTCTGTCTTAATCGATTACAGCTCGGTTTAATCGATTATTTTGCTAATTCCTGAAACCCAGAAAGCTTTTTTCACATTTTAATCGATTAAGTGATAATTTAATCAATTACATAAGAATTTTAATCAATTAATAGGCGTGTTTAATCTATTACAGTTAGTTACAAATTTTGTTATAAATAAGATTGAAGGCTTGGCTTGTAAGAGAACTTGACCATTTCGTATTTCTGAGTATACACAAGCCTTCTAAGCATTTCTAAGTGATTTTCTCAGTATTTTTACTTCTTGCTTCATTCAAAACATCAATGGGTCTTTGAATGATTCTTGAGCAAGATTCTTTTCAAGGTTAAGGAAAAGCATGTTCTGATTTAGTTTGCTTCTCAACCTGATTTGGTAATTCATGTGCATAACATTCATTGGATCATCAGGTTATCTCTCTCCTTAATCTTTGTGTGTAAATTTGATTTTAAATTTCTGTTGTAATTGACTATTGTAAAGTGGGTTCTTCTTTCTTGGTTCTAGAGAAGGGTTCTCTAGCTCAAGAACAAAGTAGTGTTCTCTGGTTCTTGCTCCTTAGATTTCTAATAGGGTTTTAGATTTCTATTCTTTATCTAGTGTTGATAAAGGGGAGGGTTTTGTAAAAGCTTGTAAGAACAGAAATTTATAATAGTGAAACTCTAATCTAGTGTTGATTAGAAGAAATTGGATGTAGCTTCAGTTGTGAAGTGAACCAGTATAAATTGCTTGTGTCTTTGATTCTATTTCTCTATTACTCATCTTGTTCATTGGTCATTGATTCTTTGATTCATATCCATTGTCCAACAAGTTCTGTTTTGAACTATTGATTTCTTGAGGCCGAATTATTTGATTGAGTAAATAGATTTCTTGGTTTTGAAAGTAATAAAGATTATGAACTCTGATTTGAATTAGTTTTTAAAATACAAGGTTTTAACCAATTCACCCCCCCTTGATTATTGTGGGTATTCCTATTATTTTCAGAAGGATCAACCAAGTATCATTGACATACTCAACAAACTGGCGTCGTGGTTCACTTACAACTTTAAATTTTGTAACATGGTCTTCATAGTCAGACTCTGTAGGACAATCCATAACACTTGCCCATGAATCCATGACTTGGTCCCTAGGGCTGGCAAAGTGGACCAACCCACCAAAAAATGGGGCAGGATGGCCCAACCCACCAAAAATGCGGGCTGGCCCACTTTTGTAAAGTTGGCTGGAAATGCTAGCTCGCCCCGCATTAAGACCGGCCAGCGGGCCAGCCCGCTAAAAATAAAAAAATTAATTTTTAAAAAAAAATCAAAGTTAATTTGGCTCTCCTATCCATACTCATATTAGTATAGTGCAGGTACCATAACCATATCCATGCAACCTAGCTAGAGGAATTATAATAATGTAGTAGATAATCAATCAAATTTCTGAAAGCACAAAAACAATGTTAATATTTGCAAATGAAAATAAACATTAAGCATTTTCGTAATTAAAAAAAAATAAGCAAAGTTTGAAACTCAACCAATTAACATGAGTAAAACTACTAACTTAAGGAACAAAGACCAATCAAAGCAACAAAATTTGAACTTTTAAGTTTCTTCAATTTGGTAATACCAAAGCAAACCTGTAAAGAGAGATGAGAAGCCCAAGCAATTTCTTGAATAAAATGAAATAAGCTACATGAGAACTTGCACGAAGTTGTGAATCCAACAAGACTATCAATAAAGAATAGAAAATTCAGTATCAAATGATTTTAAGACAAAGATAAGTCGTACCCACTACATGACTACTCCATTGGGAAGGACTCAAGACCAAGTCTGGCCTAGCAAATGGCAAAACACCAGAAGCCAAAGCATCCTTTTGCACTAAACTTGGTCTCCATATGCTTCAATGCATTTAGGAAAATATAGAACTCCAAAACATATATTAAATCATCAAAATTAATAGAAAAAAATGGCAAATGAAATGTTACTGATACTAGATTAATACATTAAATTAAAGTTGGCAAAGCAACATCCATACATCAAATTTAAAATTTTCTAATAACAAGTTAGAAACATTACAACTTCCAAAATGCAAAACGATTAAATTCAAGAAGTAGTTGCATCTATCTAAGCATCTTCAATACTTATTGTATTTGATCCCTTGGAAACAGTCAGATCCATATTTAAAGCACAAAAGTCATCCTCACCATCTTCATCTACAAATTATAATCCAAAAATAAAAAATAAAATTAGGTAATATATAATGATGTTTAAAAGAAAATTAATCGGCAATTTAAATTGTAAAATAATGAAATTAAAGAAACTACCATTCTTAGCAAAACCATGCAGCCAACTATGAGTACAAATTAAGGCTTGGACATTTTCTGACAAGAGACGATTTCTATACTTGTTAATGACATGTGATCCAATGCTAAAAGCATATTCAGAAGCCACTGTAGTAATAGGAATGCTCAACACATCTCGAGCAATTATCGATAATTCTGGAAAGCGATTATAATTATCCCTCCACCATTGCAAAACATCCAACTCTTAATAGTACACAAAATCCAAGTTTGGCTCATCTAGATAAACATCAAGTTGTGACTTTCCAACTTTAGAGGCAAGTTGGCTACTATGCATTTTCAATTCCTATTACATTTGACAAGTTGAACACAAAAAAATAAAATAAAATCAATCAAGTACACAATACAAAAATGTAAATACTTACATAATAAAATAATTTTAGTAGTTAATAAGCATGTACTTACACCAAACAGTCTTTGATTTATTCCCTTGAGTTCCTTTGACATGGTTGAAGAAATAATTTGGGGTCTTGAGTCAAGATTCTGAATAGAGGCAGCATTATTAATGTTTCTTGGGTTTGAATACCTCTCAAAGAGCATGTGTAACTTTGTCTGCACATGTTGAATCTTTTCCTCACAAGTAGATTCATCAATTGTTGAGTAACAATAACTCAACGAAGTAAACTTAATATGTGGGTAAAGAACTGCTCCAAATGCAAGAATGGTGTTATATTGATTATCCCAGTATTTCTTAAACTTCATCATCATCATTTGTCCCATACTCCTTATAACCTCATTATCACTTTGTAAACTCTCAATAAGAACACGCTGAATTTTCCAAACTTGCAAGAAATATAGGTTGGAAGTAGGATAGAAAGTGCCCGAAATCAAATTTGTAGTATCAAAAAATGGTAACAAGAACTTACAATTTTTTTCTCCTCTTTTCCACTCATCTACTGAAGGACACCACTTGTAATTAGGATATTTTGATTGAAAATTTCCAAATGCCCCTTGATATTTGAGATCACTACAAAGCATCATATAAGTGGAATTCCATCTAGTAGAAACATCTAGACACAATTGCTTCCCACTACCATCAGACTCAAGGCCCAGCTGTTGAATACATTCTTTAAACTTTCTCATCCTACCCTCCGATCCCTTCACATATTTCACTTGTTCCAAGATCATTTTTCAAAATTTCTTGCATATTATCATTGGCATATGCATTATCTAAAGTGAGAGAAAAAAAATCTTTTGCTCTATTTTCCAATCTTTCAGAAATTGAAAAACCCTTGAAGCCAAGTCAAATCCAGTGTGAGGAGTGATAGACTGCTTTTAGTTGAGTATTTTTCTATCCTTATTAGCTTATTTGACCTCTCTTGGACCTTTATTTTCCTATTCTAATTCAATTTTTGGCCTAGGCAAGTGAGTGGGCTTAATTGCTAATTGTTGCGTATTTTCGGATTCTTGGCTCACGTGACGTATCTGACTTGTGTAGGAACTATAGGGTGCTACCAATCTCCGAATGGATCATTCTAGGAGTCCTTGGAAAGATAACAAAAAGAT
Organism: Glycine tomentella; assembly: GCA_007407185.1. NCBI lineage: Eukaryota > Viridiplantae > Streptophyta > Magnoliopsida > Fabales > Fabaceae > Glycine > Glycine tomentella. The sequence goes on along the minus strand of PYAF01004843.1, from coordinate 284,664 downwards.
CTACAAGTTTGCTAGAAATAGCCCGAGGCCAATTCTGTCATTTAGAGGGACATTTTAAGCTTGGAAGTTAGCGCCTCTGCACTTGTAATTTTGGCTGCGAATTTGACTTTCATGGTTGTAAATAGCAAATAATTAGATTGTTGGGCTTGTTTGTGACCCATTTTATTTTCAGAACTCAGTCACTACATATATTAGTGACTTTAGTGAAACTTGGGCACCACTCTTTACATTTCAATAAACAAGTTTTATTTTTCATTCATTTAGTTAGAATCAAACCCTTGTTCTTCATTTTCTCTCTACTGTTCTTGCTTGTTCTTCATTTTCGTTTTTCTGTTCTTCCATTTTCATGCAACCATTTCATGGGACTTTCACTGATGATGATCATGGAAGGCTAAATCCTCAATCAATCCAAGAATCCAACCCAAGCACAAGGAGAATTTGAGTTCTGGTTTAGTATTTCGAATTCTATTTGAATGTTCATCTTCTTCTTCAATTGCTATTATGTTTTCATGATTATGAATGCGTTTAGGATTCAAAATGGATTAGGTTATGGATTCATTTCCTAATTTCGAACATTAATCACAGAATTAATTGGATGATATTTCAGTTAGGGTTGTGGTTTTAATCAATTTAGGGATTAAGTCGATTGAGTTGCTTCTAATGAGATTGAATGAACTTTCATGATAGGATTAATTTCTGAGAATAATGATGATTCGAATTTCTTGGTGAGGTGAATTGGATTGATGTTTTAAATTCTATTTTACATTACTTCTTTTGAATTCTGTTAGTTTCTGTGTTGCTCTTTAATTTTAGTTTACATTTTTGCAAGTTTTACTTACGTACACAAACTGTTTGATAAAATTCCCCCCTTACTGTTACCATTAAATTGAAGCTAGAACCATATTGATCGTGTCTCTGAGTCGACCTAGGTTATCTCTGTGCTACAGAATTAGCTTAGTTAAATTGTTTTGGTGCGTGTCGACAACGTGTTTATCAAGGAGGAGGCATATGACAAAAATTAAGAATTTTACTATTTAACTTCCATTCAACATCAACAAAATGAGCAGTTAAACATATATAACCCTTAGAGGCACAAGAGGTCCATAAGTCAAAAGTTAAACATATTCTATTTGGAATACTAGCCATCATCTTTTTTAGCTTCTCTTTCTCTCTCTGGTAAATGGTTAGGACATTAGATTTTACAGTATTCCTAGAAATAGGGTGTGCATCATGATTCAAATACTTAATCCAACTACTAATTTTTTTATACTCAACAAAGTTAAATGGCAAATCATGCCCAATGATTTCAACAACACACATCTCACGTGACACCATTTGATCTAACTTTGGAGACTTCAATTTTACTTGTAAGTCTACCATCATATGACAAACATCTTCAAATTTAGTTCCCTTACACTTTAAGATATAACAAATTAAGTGAGATTTCCCATATGCATGACCCCCAATTTTATACTTTGTTTTACAGGCCTTACACTCTGCTCTTTCTATCCCATCATCACCCACTCCTATCTTAATGAAAAACTTCCAACAATCTGAAGTTGTTGCTTTCTGTTTCTTCTTGGTTGGTTCATTAGCTTCAGATGATTCAATAGGTACTTCAGGATTTTCAACATGTTCATGCTCATTCACAGTTTCAGACTCCATATTAAAACTTGACACAGCTATTTAATCACTCAAAGAAAGCAAAGCACTGCAGAAATTACATGTAAAACAACAAAAACTATAAAATACCAACACACAATCCCAACTAACATTATTTGCAAATCTGAATGACATAATCAATAATCACAAACCTTGAGTAACTTTGATATTTTCAATTTGGTTACTTTGATTCGAACATTGAAAGCAATGGCGTTATGATTGATGTTGAGGTGGGGATATCCAAAGTTCTTATTGCCCCGCACATAATTTTAGTAGAGGTTATATGACAAGTTTAAGATATTTAGTCTTACAGGACTAGTTCATTGCTATTGAATAAAACAAAGCTTAGAAGAAGATTATTGAAACACCCATTATAAAGCATTAAAGCAACCCACAGCTACCCATGGGCTTAAATGTTCACCTATTTTGGCAACCATACAAGTCATCAGTCCAACAATGACTCCAAGAGAGAGATAAGATGATAGAGCAGATGGAAAGAATGATAACAATGTAGCAGAAATCATGAAAACTGAATAAAGAACTTCGATCCTTTGCCATGGACATTTGATTTTATGAAAGGAATGTTAGTTATTAAATGCAAAGAGACATGACTTGTATGATTAGTTTTATGCACAAGCATAGGGGGACAAGAAAGTAGAAATGAAGAAACCTATCACATGGTGACTAGGCCTCAGCATAATAAGATCATAGACACATAATATCATCACTCATAACTGAAAGATAGGGCCTTGAAGCCTGAAGGCATGTGAGAAGAAAAACAAAAATTTTTCAAGAGGAAACACACATACCACACAAGAATCATTCTTTAGGACATAGATGTTACCTTGTTTATATTCCAAATTTGATGATCAAGGATAGGCTTGAAGATACAAGCCCTCTAATGTTGATCCACACCACTTCTTGTCAAGACTCGAGAACACTTCTTGAATGCCACCAACAAACACCAAAGGAGGCAGGCTAGGCACACCAATGGAAAGGAAGATGGTTAGGTTTTAAAGTGTTTTTACTTATCTAAGGGGCTCACCAATAGATGATATTGGTGGCTGAATTTTCAGTCAAAACTCACACAAAGGGGCACGTGAAAGTGGAGGAAGGTAGATAGGGTTTTTCTCAAAAACTATTAGAGAACGATGATCACAAGAGTATATTTTATAGAAGAGTTTTTGGTCAGATTTTCAACCAACAAATCTGATTATGAAGCACCTCACACGTGAAGATAAGATGGAGTTGTTGCATTTCAAAAATTGCCAACAACCACCTATCATATCCTCCTAAGACCAAGTCAATTACTTGGGACTTATTTTGCCAAATGATAATCATATATCAGCCGTATGTAAGCCCCATAATCATCCCTCAAACTTCTTCCTAAAATCTAGGACATGATCATGATAAGATGCTAGTTGAATTCAAATTCAAATCTAGCTCTTATCTTCTCCTTTTGATATGAAACTAACTACTATAGTTAATTCATATTTAAATTCAAATATTTAAATTCAAAATTTAAATATTAGATAATTAATTTAACTATTTAAATTAATTAATAATGTATTGAACTATCCAAGCCCATTAACTCCATTCATGAGCCCCTCTCTCTTTAAGATAGGTATCCAAACTCCTTGGGTCAACAACCATTATTAGGCCCAAAACCTTTAATGCTATAATGTCATGACAATAAAGTATTAGTGTGTGACCCATTAGACCCAACATAGCCACTGACATAAATGAGTTTGGGCCCAACAAGGCCACTACTCATTTAATGACAACACAGAGCACTAGCAATGCTTTGTTGCCCCAGAACTAGTTAGGTAAATGACAAGATCATCCTATTAAATCTATTTGGTTTCCGTATGTATTTCCTTTTGTCTCGGTTACCTTCCCATAAAACCTAGGGTAAGGAAACGTAATAGCCCTTGCGGTCTAGGGTAAGCTTTAATACAAAATAAGGAGTCTCCAATTTTACTGACTCTAAAGGCAAATCATCTCATGATTTCTCTTACTATGCATAGATTCCCGAGTCCTGTAAATGTCATCCTGATTTCTCCGGTTTACAGATAACCTAATCTCTAACAGAGATTTGACGAATTCCTTCAGCTAGTCACCCTGGACTCGTGTTCTTTCAGGACATGCCCAAAGGTATACCTATGTGTCTCCATGTTTCAGGCAGACGAGGTATACAATCAAAGCATGTCTTCTAGAACACAGTCTAGGTGAAAACTTCTGGTCTAAGGAAAGACACACCCAAATAATAAGAGACAACTCTAATGATATTATCTGTGAGATTTCCTCATAGAGTCTCTTTGTGGGTCCGTTCAGTGCGAGCTATACCCTTATAGGTCCACCCACAACTTTAGCTAAGACATCTCCATGTCTGTAGCTCATGACGTCTTTACCTTGTATCTGCATACAAGTAGATAAGTCATGCTAGTCTTACCCGAGATCGCTGATCCCCATTCTCAATGTCTCTAGACTAGAAACTTAAACTTTAGGAGTAAACATCTGGCATCCTTGAATCCTCATGATCGTGATCCCATCACTGATATTCAAGAGATACCTATTCTATTCCAAGGGTTTTATCTAGGTACTCATATATTAATAATGATATTGAGACAAGATAAAGAGCGCTTATAATTTATTCATGACAATATGAAAAGTGCATGTACATCCTAATCTAATGAAACGATTGTCTCTAGGACATCCATATACTAACAATAACGGCATAATCATTCAATATATGTTAAACTTGACAAATCTGAAGTAATTAAGGCAGAAATCACAAGGCGAAAAGCAAAAGTTCATAACAGAATAAATGCAAAATAATAATTAATCAATGCAGTAGAAAACCAAATAGGAGACCATCCTTCAATTCACTTTCCCTTTCTGAAGAATGAAGAAACCACGAAACCTTGCTAAGTCGAAGCAACGTCGAGCTCGAGGAATTGGAACGAAGCACAATGAAGCAGCAGGTCGAGGTCGCGTCGTCGGCTGGTGGTCGTGGTCGCGGTGGCGTCGGCGCGTCGCACTTGCACAGGGCACACCGACACAGTCATGGCTCACGGCTTCACTCTCTCTGTCTCAGGGTCAGGGGTTTCAAAGACTCTCGAACCAGCCTACAGTTCACTACTTTACTTTCCCTTTCTGATTTCTCAACCTTTTTTTTTCAGTTTTCACTCTCAACCACTCAAATTAAAAAGTAACTTAAATTAAATATCTTTTATATATTTATTTTTAATAGCAGCCCGACATGTTGGCCAGACCCGGCTCGCATTTTTGCGGGTCGAGTTGGCTCGCCCTGTTTTACATAGATGGCCCGTCTGGCCAGGTCCATTTTGCCAACCCTATTGGTCCTATTCCGTTTTGGGACTTACATACATTTTGCGTCTTACTTTCACATGCTTATCAATGTGAAAATGGAACAACAAATTATTTTGCCTTAAGAAACACAATTTTGATTGCATTCATCAAGGCTAAATCTCTGCCCATGACAAACACTTTTGTCAATGTATCAAGTTTCATTAAAAGGCCCTTGAACCTTTCAAGTGCCCAAACAAGATTATTTTCACGTTCAGCCATAGTTGTGAAACCCGGTCCATTCATTGATTCGGTTGAGGTAGTGGGTCAGTGGGTTAATGGTCCAACTGGTGAGCTAGTAATTGGCCTGGTTTAACCTAGTATATATTAAAAATTCAAAATTATATTTATCTAATATATATAAGTATATAACTAACATTATTTGAGTAAGAAAAAATGATTCATATTCCAAAATCCAAAATAACAATTGATAATAATCCAAAATCCAATTTTTTTTAAAAAAAATCCAAAATTTTAATTTTGTTTATCTTAAAAAATAATTAAAACCCGATCAGGTCAGACCGGTCCAACCGAGATCCGGTGACCTACCTGATCGGGTTTGGCTGGGTCAATTGCATGACTGGTCCAATAATGGAACCGACCTGGTTAACCCACCAGGTTCCGATCCAACCGGCCAGGCCGGACCAGGTTCAATAACATCACGTTCAACTTCCAAATAGACAAAAGCTACTAAAAAGGTTAGCTCAATACACGTAACACCAACAATCTCAAGCAAAGGAAACCTATATTTGTTGGTTTTGTATGCACTATCTATCAAGAACACTATGTTAAATGCATTCTGTTAGCACTGAGAAAGATGAAGACTTGGAATCAAGGAGATTGAAGGAAGCAAGTTTTGATATTTCACATGCCCAATCATTTGATGGCATTTGTAAATTCTTGCTCAAGCTTTGGTTCAAGTAGTTAAAGCCTCTTAATCCTCACTTATCTTGATTGATTCATGCATTCATACATACATTAGAACATGATTAATCATATGGTAATAATCATTTAGAGTTTAAGTCAAAAAGGCAATTAGAGTTTTAGAAAAACTATTTTTGCACTATTTTAATCGATTATCCTTGTGATTTAATCGATTAAATGCATATGAATAGGACTGCATATTGCCTTATGAACATTTTAATCGATTACCATTGATTCGTAATCGATTAAATAAGCCTTACACTGAAATAGGCGTGCTCTGTGATAGTCGATTATATCACGAAATAATCGATTATCTGAGTCTCTGCATAACTCATAAAAGCTATTTCATTTGGTTTAATCGATTACCAGATTATTGTAATTGATTAAATAAGCATTAATAGGTTTTTTACACTTTTTGTGATAATCTATTATTTGGGAATTTAATCGATTATCATTTTGTATCAGGAATCACAGGTTTCCTGGAATAATCGATTACAAGGTAGCTTAATCGATTATTTTGTTCTTGACATTTTTCCAGAATCCTGATGAACACTTTAATCGATTATCTGGTTAAAATAATTGATTACATCAGTAAAAATAATCGATTACATTGACGAAATAATCTATTACAATTAGTTATATCAGTTTTTTTATAAATAGAATAGCTTGCACTGAGTTTTAAAGAGATTTAATTTGAAAAGGTTTTGTGCATACACTTAGAGAATCACTTTCAAGAGATCATAAAACAGAAAAGAAGAGGGAGAATAGAAAATCAAAAAGGGTTTAAGAGTCATGGATATTTTCATATTGTGAAGTCAATTTTTTACATGAAGCATATATGTGATCAAGCTTTCTGATTAAAGAATTCATCAAGAAAGATCATGTGCATACATTCTCAGTCTGGTTAGATCATTAATGTTATTGAATTCATTGAGGAATGAGAGGTGATATCTTTCTTGAACTATAAGCTCGGTTTTTGTTGTTATTTGTGTTGTATTTGTTGTTCTTATAATAAATTGTAATCTTTAAAGCTTTTCTAGATAGGTTTCTAGAGGGAAGAACAGAGAGGGGATCTCTGGCTCTAAATCTTTTTGAAAAGTCTATAGGTTTAGATTTTGAATTTTACCTAGGGAGGGTAAAGAGATCTGTGTAAGCTTGTAAAGATATTATATTTGTTATAGTGATAACTCTAATCAAGGTTTGATTAGAAGGAAACTGGATGTAGCCTCCGGGGTTGAGAGGTGAACCAGTATAAATCTTGTGTGTTTGAATATTTCTGTTTATCTTCATATTGTTCTTGAAGTATTAAGATTTTGTTCATATTACAAGATTGGTAACAACACATGAGTGGTTTGATTGATTAAGGTGTAAGCATTTGTGAAGTTAAGGTGAAAGAAAATTGTTTTCTAAATTGTTTTTAAAAGATATGATCCTTCTTGAAAGTCTTCCGTTGTAGCAATTTTGAAAGGAATTTTTAAAAACTTTGAGGTAAAACCAATTCACCCCCCTCTTGGTTATTTGCATAAGTGTTCATTGTATTTTCAATTGACATCAAGAGCTGGTTCTTGTAATTTGCTCAAGATCTTTTCAAAATCCTTGAAAATGAATACTAATCAAATAACTTTCAAAGAGGGAGTCTCATTGAACAGACCACCTTTAATTGAAGGGGAACATTTCAACTTTTGGAAGAACAGAATGCAAATCTTTATTCAATCAAATGACCCGGGTGCTTGGAATTTTATTGAGAAAGGTCCTTACATTCCAACCAAGATTGTTGATGGCAAAACTATACCAAAAGAATGGGATGAAATGTCAGAAATAGAAAAGAAAATGGTTCAATATGATTTTAAAGTAAAAAAATATGATCACTTCTGCTTTATCTTCCGATGAATTTTTCAGGACTGTTAGGTGCAAGGGTGCCAAAGAAATACGGGAATTACTTGAGGTTACACATGAAGGAACTAATGATGTGAGAAGATCTAGGAAGCACACTCTCATTCATGAATATGAAATGTTCAAGATGAGAGAGGATGAGAACATCTCACAGCTTCAAACAAGATTTACCCACATTGTGAATCACTTGCTTAGACTAGGAAAAACCTTTGATATAGAAGAGCTGAATATCAAAATTCTCAAATGTCTAACAAGGGATTGGCAACCTAAAGTCACAGCCATAAAAGAATCAAAGGATCGATCACAAATGTCTATGGCAACTATGTTTGTTAAGCTTTTAGAATATGAGCTTGAATTATCTCAACTAAAAAATGGTGAAGATGCAGATAAAAAGCACAAGAGCATTGTACTAAAAGCTGCACCTTCAAAGATAGAAAAAGATGATAGTTCAAGTGAAGAAGAAGATGATGAGAATATGAATCTCATTGTAAGAAAGTTTTCCAAGTTTCTAAGGAAGGATAAGGGCAGAAAGCAACCATTTCAAAAGAAAAGAAATGACAACACCAACAAGAACAACTCCTCCTCAATCACTTGCTTTGAATGTGGAAAGCAAGGACATATAAAATCATATTGTACCTCATTATCAAAGAAGCCATAAGTTGAAAAGAGATTTAGAAGGGAAGGGAAACCTAGAAAGGCTTACATTGCTTGGGAGGATAATGAATCAACAAGTTCTGAATCCTCTTCAGAAAAAAAAGTAGAAGCTCACCTATGCCTCACATCCACCATCAATGAACAAGATGAATCATCAAGTACAGAATTTGAGGTAAATTCTGAATTTGAAGATGTTGTAGATGCATTTCATAAGATGCATTTAGAAGCTCAAAAGCTAGCAAAAGCAAACAACAAGCTTAAGAATGATCTAAGATGGCATGTATCCAAACTTGCTGAATTGCAAGAAGAGCTTTGTAAATTGAAGGAAGATCATGATAGGCTTCTCTTAAGTTACAAAGAGGAAAAACGTACATGTTCCTTAGCTAACTCTAAGGTTGATGAATATGATGAATTGCAAAAAGAATTTGATGATTATAAGCTGAGTAAAGGAAAAGAATACATGTGCTTACAAACTGAAAATAGTTATTTGGTTGATTTGTTGAGAAAATACTACAAAGGCAAATGCAACTTAGATGAGCTACTAAGTGTACAAAAATTTGTTGGTGATACTTATGGTTTGGGATATAAACATGGAGCTAGAACCCAAAACAAGCTTGTGTTTGTACCACCAAAACATAAATATCACATGCAGCACAATCAATCAAATAACTACAATAGTTTTACTCAAGCTAGAACATCAAAATCTATTACTTGCAATTATTGTATGCTTAAAGATCACACATCATACAAGTGCTTTGCTTGAAGATTTTATGTTCCTAATGGTGAATGTATATGGGTTGAGAAAAGAAAGAAAGCAACTAATCCCTTTGGACCCAACTTAAATTGGGGACCCTATTTCTCTCTTTAAATTGATTTGTGCAAGTGTGTCTAAGAGCAAAATCTTCAATTTGGTACCTGATAAGTGCCACATTTTAGTGAAAATAGGATTCAAATATGGCACTTATCCATTATTTTAATTGATTTAGTCACAAGATAACCCTAGAAACCTAGTCAAATGATCATTATGTAAAGATAAGTCATGCTTTTATGTTTCGAAAAGATTTCATCCAATTAATTGGTTCAATTTTGCTAGGTCTGAAGGTTCCGGAAGAACCAAGCTTGCGAAAATAGGAGCATGGGGTGGACTAAGCAGAGGAAGAAGCCTCAAACAGCATTTTAGGCCCAACAAAGCACCAAGGCCCAACAATTCCTTCAAGGCTAAGATTTAACTCGCCTGGGCGACCAATTCTATTTGGAGCTAGGACATGATTCTTCACTCCAATTCTCTCCTAAGGCACTAGCTTATTCTTGTTTCTTGTTTTCTTAGTTCCTAAGTAAGTGTAGAACTTAGGGAAGTGATGTAACACCCCAATATTTTTACTTATTGAATATGGATTGGAAGAAATATTTTAGTATGATTGGAAAATTAAAATTCATTAGCTAGTAAGATTTTTAGAATTTAATACATATTTTGAAATAAAATTCGATTTAAGCTATTCTAATTACTAGAAAATTTTAGGAAAATGATGAATATAATCTTAGGAGTTTTTTTTTTATGGGTTAAATAGACTTAATTATCAAGATGGTTTAGTGATTTTATAAATTAAAACAACAAGGAGATAAGATTCTTATTATTTCATGTATTTAAGGGAGAATGCAATAGCTTTGGCTCTAGGAGCAAGGTGTGGCCATGAGATTAAGGGAGAGGGAATTGGAAAATCAAGATTTAATAGGAATTCTTTAATAGGCCCATGTGTAAATAAAATAAATAGAAACCAAGATAGAACAAAAGAGAGCATTATTTGGCATCAAGGAGCATGGCACGGTGAAGAGAAGGAAAAGAAAAGCAAAAACAGCCCTTGTATGATGTAATCCCACGTGAAATAAAAT
>PYAF01004843.1:217366-236157 GCA_007407185.1 Glycine tomentella | reverse complement strand
GTGATACTCCAGAACTTGCTTCCTTTATTATTTGCTCTTAAGTCCCTCTCTTTGGCCTGCAAATGCTTAAATGATATTAAAATGCTTGAGATAATTAAAAATACTAAAGATGATTAATTTTTGAATTATTTCCTAACTATTTAATTAAAATATAACCTAAAACTAAGCTAGAATTAAGATGTGTTTGCAACACATCAAATTGTATTTGGCATGATCAAAGCCAAAAGGGGGGAGATTGTTGGATATAGGGGGAGCTGGAAAGAAGATCAAATCAAGGATGAAGCCCTTTTCTTAAAGCATTTTAGCTTTTTACATGTCATTCAATTGAAGGCATTTGTAAATTGTAAGTTGTTCAAGAGGCTTATCTTGTGATCCTTTCATTTGCATAAAACATAATCATAAACATGCATACATGATTTAAGAAAAGCATAAAAGGTTACATATTTGCATTTAGAAAGAAATTCTCATGGTTTATGTTTTGGAAAATGCATTTGTGCACTGCTTTAATCGATTACTAGCTTGTGTAATCTGTTACAAAGCCATGAAGAACACTTTAATCGATTACAAGTAAATCGTAATCGATTACACAACACAAAAACACAAAACATGTATCGCTGCCTTAATCGATTACCACTCAATCGTAATCGATTACACAGGCTTATTTTAATTCTGAGAATGACTGCCTTAATTGATTACAAGTCATTTTAATCGATTACATTATTCATAAATCTTTCTAGATTGTGCTAAGAACACTTTAATCGATTATTTTGTATATTAATCGATTACTTTGGTTAAAATAATCAATTACGTAACGTTTTAATCAATTACATGCAATTAAATCTATTTTCTATAAAAAGCTGTTGGGTCAGAACATTTGCATAAATCTAGAGAATTTGATTTTACTCATTACTCATTACTCCCAAAGCTTTCAAAGTCTGAGAAAAAAAAATTCTGAGTCCCATACATATTGTTTCAAAACCCAAGAACTCATGCTTCATTGATATAGTGTTTTGAACAAGATTCTTCAAGAGTTTTTCAAGAGAGCTGCTTTTCAACATTAGCATTCTTTCAAACTGAATTTACTTGGTAAAATTCATTCATTCAACCTTTGAGGATCATAAGGTTGTATCTCTCTTGAACTCTTACTGTGAATTTACTTTATTCTTTTAATTCTTGTAAGTGCTAAGATCAAAGAGTTTCTTTAGAGCTTTTTTCTGGAGTAGTGTTCTCTAGAGGAAAGAACAGGGTAGTGTTCTCTGGTTCTTTGTGATTAAAAGTCTAATAGGGTTTTAGATTTCAGTTTCTTTATCTAGGGTTGATAAAGGTAATCACTTGTAAAGCTTGTAAAGAACATATTTCAATTTAGTTGAACTCTAACCAAGGTTTGGTTGGAAGAAACTGGATGTAGCTTTTCTTGTTGAGAGGTGAACCAGTATAGATCTTTGTGTTGATTACTTTCTTTTAATCTCTTCTTATCATCTTAATCTGTGATTCTTTTGGTGAAATCTTTATTACTCAACAAGTGAAGATTATAGTAATTGTATTCTTGAGTTGAGTGGTTTGATTGATTGAAGCATTCTTATTTTAATTGTGATAAAGATCCTACATTCGCCGCTTGTTTTAAAGAAATTTTAAAGACTCTGTTTTAACCAATTCACCCATCCTCTTGGTTAATTTTGCGTGTTCATCATTGTTTTCAATTATCATTTAAAAAGTCATCTAACTTTTTAAAAACCTACATGATATTTGTGTATAAAAAAACTCACATGCAATAGTAAGTTACTATGATAAATGAGATTTTTGCGTGTGATTAAGAGTTTTAAATCTTAACTGGTATGTATGAAGAAATCATTGTTGAGAGAAGACAATCTACCTATTAGTGCTACCAGATTCTTCAAAGGAATTTAAAAATCTCAATGATTGACTAAAGTACTCCTTTGCTGTCATAATTCAACAACAAAAAATTATAAATGTGATTATCTAAATACAATCATTATATTTAAGTTAACAATTTAGTTTGTGTATTTAATTACAAATCTCACATATGAAAATACTATGAAACTCTTCAAATAATCAAGAGGGGGTGAATTGGTTAATACCAACTTTTAAAACTTTTCTTGAAAACTATTTGCGGAATTAAAACAATGATCGTATCACACAATCACCCTTAATCAAAAACAGATTTTTTTATCTCAATCTAATATGACCTTGAACTGCATGTAATGAATGAAATAACTCTTATTGATTGTCTATTGATTTCCAACCAAGAATAATGAAAGATATACTGATAAAGATACAATCATACAACAATTTATATTGGTTCACCTCACAAACATGGAGGCTACATCCCATGTCTTCAAACCAACACTAGGTTAGAGTTTTCACTATTTCAAAATATTCTTGTACAAGCACAACAAGTGACTATCTCTATCAACACTAGACAAAGATCTTGAATTCTAAAAAACTATTAGAATACAAGTCACAAAGATCTTCAGAAGCCTACTTAAATCTTCAAACCTAGAGAACACTTCTCTAGAATGCTTTACAAGGAATCAATTTGAAAAGTTACAATACAACAAAACAAAAACTCTTGGTAAAACCAAAAAGAATGATTCAAGGCAAACACTACCTGTGATCCATCATGTATGAATGAATGAAAAACGAAATGAGATTACTATACAATTCAGGTAGAATGAATTCTATTGCTCAGAATCAATATCTTGATATCTTCTTTTCTTTAGCACGTCCTTTCTAAATTTCAGAAATCTTGATCTTTACAAGATGTATTAATCATTGTGGAATCAGTTTCTTGAACACTTTAGAAAGCTTAGTATTTCTTTGGTAAGTCACTCAGAGATATGGATTAATTCGCACAAGTTCTATATTTATAGAAATGACTTACAAAGGTTTTAAAAAATAATCAACTAACAATAATCGATTAAAACGATAGTATAATCGATTATTTGCCTTATGTAATCGATTAAAGTAACCAAATAATCGATTAAATTATTCCCTAGAAATCTGGAAACAGGTCACGAACAGATTAATCGATTATCCCGCAATGTAATCGATTAAAGCAGAAAAAGCAGAGTTTTCTAAAAAGCCTATGTAATTGATTACGAGAAATGTTAATCGATTAAAGCAGAAAGGCATAGTTTTCCAAAGTACACTATGTAATCTATTACTTCAATCATGTAATCGATTAAAGTGTTCTTCATGGATTTTCCAGTTATGAATAAGAACATTTTAATCGATTAATCTAATATGTAATCGATTAAAACAGTAAGATTTTATTTTTCAAAAACAAAGCCATGAGAATCTGTTTTCCTTTGAAATTATTTAGTAGCTTTCAACTTTTAATAGCACCTATTTATGCAAATTCAATGAGACATGCAAATGGCAATGCAAGGATCACAAGGTAATGTACTTGAATCAAACTTAAACACATTGCACATGTCTTCACACTTGATTGGGCATGATAAAGCAAAAACAACTTTAAGCCAATCATCAAGCTTCTTCTTCATTCTTGCTTTTGATTCTTCTTGCAACTTCCGCTATATCCAACAATCTCTCCCTTTTTGGCTTTGAGCATGCCAATATACAATTGTTTAAAGTTTGATTGCACTTGAGGGATGAATGATAGAGAAATAATTCTTGATATTCTGAAACTTGAATCAGCTTATGCAAGAACAAGTGTTAAGTAGGTGTTAAGTTTCAAATGCTTTAAATGTGCTCCCCCTTACTTGTATAATTTTTCATAAACATACAGAGTAAACAATAAAGCAAACAAAATCAGAGCACAACACCATCATACAGAGTATGTCATTTATCTCCCTCTATTTTATATATCCCCCTATCTTATTACATATATTTCTCCCCCTATTTGGCTTATAAAAGAAAAAAAAAATGGATAAGGAAAGCATATAAAGAGGAGAAAACAGAACTTATATTAATGGGAAATGATGCATTACATAGAGGTTGAAAATAACAAACATTAAACAAAGCACAACATACTTAGAAATAGGAAGAAAGCATAAGGAACAGAAGCAAATTAAGCTAGTTTGTCAACATCATCAATAACAAGCCTAGCTTCTATGTTCTCTAATCTAGACTTCATCTCTTCCAAAGATGAATTTGTCTCAGCCTTGTGCTCATGGTGCAGAATAAAGCATCCATCTTTTGAATCATCAAAGATTCAAAGGGGCTATAGGATGGCTGAGCAAGGGCTTCAACTTCAACTTCTTCTCCTCATCTCCTTCATCTTCAGCACCAGCAGGAGGCACTTGTTGTCCAACCATCTGCCAGCCATAAGGAATCTTCATCATTCCAAGTTTGTTGAGGTGCTTTTCCTTGATGAGGTTGTTGCTTGAGTTGGTATTGTTAACCACTTCATTGGAGACATCAATGTTGAAATAATCAATGAATCTTGACACAAGGACAACATAAGGAAAGGGATAGTTCAATCTCTTTGATTTCAGCATGGTTTCCTCAAGGATGAGGATCTAGTTCATCTGAATGGAGTTTTTCATGCCATACACAAGTTGTATGTCATCATTAATGGCTTGTGCATGATTGGTGGACCTTGGGGTCAGAATGTAGGTGATTATATAGTGAAGAAGTTTGTCCTCATGAGTCATAGGACCAATCCTCAACCTCAATTTCAGTCTCATATGAGGATCAATAAGCATACCTCTATAGGTTTCAACTCTGTTGTAACCTTCAGCTTCTTCCTCAAATTTCCTTTAACCAACAAAGGAAATTCCAGCAACCTTTTGCCAGACCTCAGGAGTGATTTCCATCACCACCCTATTGACTTGAGATAGAATAGTTCCATCAATGGAGGCTTTGGCATAGGTGTAAAACACCTTCACAAGTTCAGGGTAAAAGGTACCCTTCATTTCAACAAATTTTTTCAATCCCTGAGCTTTAATCAAAGCAGGGAAATGAAAGCCTTCTTTGGTTAACCAAGCAAGGTCAAGGTGTTTAGGAGGACAAATAAGCTTGTAGCATTGAATTGTAGGTAATTAATCTTATCACGCTCAGCTGGGAACCAATGATCTAGCCTACTCACAACAGGGTTGGAAGTTTCAGCAGCCTTCCTTTTAGAAGTTTTAGTTCTTTTGGGAGTAGACATGGTAGTGTGACGATTAAAAGAAATAAGAAGCACAAAAACTGGGCTCTAAAGAAGAGAAGCAGATAGGAATTGCAAAGCTTGAGAGGTGTGATTTGTCTCAAGCTCAAAGCTGTATATATAGATGAATTTAGGCTCCAAAGTTTGAAATTTGAAAGCATAACTGTCATTTCGAATTTACCCACTACCATAAAGGCTCAGATAATTCAAATTTTCAAATTAGGTGGCAATTGGGCAGTTACAAATCCCAAAAATCTTTAAGATTTTGCAGTAACTCCATGAATAATCGATTACGAGCTTAAGTAATCGATTATTTTGTAAGCAAAGACAGGTTTCGTATAAGCTGTAATCGATTAACCCGAGGCGTAATC
The DNA here is from genome assembly GCA_007407185.1 of Glycine tomentella. Lineage (NCBI taxonomy): Eukaryota > Viridiplantae > Streptophyta > Magnoliopsida > Fabales > Fabaceae > Glycine > Glycine tomentella. Next base: position 230,655 of record PYAF01004843.1, on the reverse strand, counting down.
AATTAAACCGGTGAAGTTCAATGCAGGAAGATGAAGTGTAATCGATTACGAACTGTGGTAATTGATTTTTCAGAGAGAAATGATTTTTTAGAAGGTTTTTCAACTTGTGTAATCAATTAATTCGATGGTGTAATCGATTATTCTGATGAATGTTGAGTTTAAAAAATATGAAGAATAATCGATTACAACACTTATGTAATTGATTACATGAGTTCAAAATTCAGTCTGAACAGCTTTTAGAGCCAATTTAATCGATTATTACGTGGCTTATTTGATTAAAACATATAATTTATCATAATGAACAGTGAATATGCAACAAATTTCAAATTGAATGCTCTTGTAATGAATGACAAATATAAGGTTCATTTTCATGTAGATTATCACATAAACAATATGCTAACATACATTAGATTCATCTAGAATTCCTAGCATGTTTCAAGTAAATAGAATCTACCTCTTGCTAAGGGTTTGGTAAAAATATCAGCTAATTGATCTTCAGTTTCAATAAACTCAATTTTGATATTACCATTTTGAATGTGATCTCTAATAAAGTGATGTCTGATTTCAATGAGTTTGGTCCTTGAGTGCATAATAGGATTTTTGGAAATGTTGATAGCACTTGTGCTGTCACACAGCAGGGGAATTTCTTGTAGCTCAATACTAAAGTCTTGTAGTTGTTGCTTCAACCATAGACTTTGTGCACAACAGCTTCCAGCAGAAATGTATTCAGCTTCAGCAGTGGAAATGGCTACACATGATTGTTTCTTGCAATGCCAAGAAATTAGTGAGCTTCCCAAAAAGTGACATGTTCCACTAGTGCTTTTTCTATCCAATTTGCATCCTGCAAAATCTGAGTCAGAATATCCAATTATGTTAATTGATGTACCTTTAGGATACCATAATCCAACTTTTGGTGTGGATTTGAGATATTTGAGTATCCTTTTTATTGCAATAAGATGAGATTCCTTTGGATTTGCTTGGTATCTTACACATAAGCAAACACTTAGCATTATATCTGGTCTACTTGCAGTTAAGTATAACAAGGATCCAACATTCTTCTGTACTTTGACTCATCAACACTTTTTCCTCTTTCATCTAAGTCAAGATAAGTTGATGTAGCCATAGGAGTTGCAACATCTTTGCATTTTTCCATTTCAAATTTCTTAATCATTTCCAAGCAGTATTTTGATTGATTGAGAAATTTTCCATTCTTCATTTGCTTCACTTGAATCCAAGAAAGGATGTCAATTCTCCCATCATAGACATCTCAAATTCACTCTGCATAGAGATAGAGAATTTCTTGCACATAGATTGATTAGATGAACCAAATATTATATCATCTACATAAATTTGAACAATCAAAATATCATTGCCTCTTTTCTTGATGAACAAGGTTTTGTCAACTTGTCCTCTTATGAAAGATAGGTCAATTAGAAATTTTGTCAACCTTTCATACCAAGACCTTGGAGTTGTTTCAAATTATATAATGTTTTTCTTAATTTGAAAACATGATTTGGATGTTTAAAATCAATGAATCCAAGAGGTTGATCAACATAGATTTCCTCATCAATATATCCATTTAAAAAAGCACTTTTAATATCCATTTGAAACAATTTAAAACTCATTAAGCATGCATAAGCAAGTAGCAACCTAATGGCCTCCAATCTTGCAACTGGAGCATATGTTTCATCATAATCAATGCTTTCCACTTGGTTGTATCCTTTAGCAACCAATCTGGCTTTGTTCCTTGTGATGATACCATTTTCATCAAGTTTGTTTCTAAAAAGTCACTTGATGCCAATAGGTTTATGAGAAGAAGGTCTAGGAACTAATTCTCATACTTCATTTCTCTTAAATTGATTTAATTCTTCATGCATGACCATCAACCAATGTTCATCAAGTAAAGCTTGGTCAATGTCTTTTGGTTCAATTTGTGAAACAAATGCCATTGTACAACAAAGATTTCTTAAAGAGGATCTAATAGAGACTCCCTTTGATACTTCCCCTATGAAATTGTCAAGAAAAATATCTTTAGTAGTTCTCCAATCCTTTTGCTATTGAATGCGTGTTGAATGTTCCACATTGTCATATGAATCAAGCTTTATCTTTTCATTAAATTGCATAACATTTTCCAATTTTCTTGCATCATCATCACATACTTTTTCCTCCTTGGAGGTGTTAGACTCATCACATATTACATGCACTGATTCTTCTACACATAATGTTCTTTTATTAAAGATTCTATATGCTTTGCTTTGTAAAGAATAACCAAGGAAAATACCTTCATCAGCTTTAGCATCAAATTTTCCAAGAGATTCTTTGCCATTATTTAAAACAAAACATTTGCAGCCAAATGCTCTTAAATGTGAAATGTTTGGCTTCCTTCCTTTGTATAGCTCATAAGGTGTTTTCTTCAAAAGAGGCTTTATAAGAAGTCTATTCAAAGTGTAGCAAACAGTGTTCACTGCATCAACCCAAAAATATTTTGGCAAATTTGTTTCATTAAGAAGAGTTCTATCACCCTCTTCAAGGGATCTATTTTTTCTTTTCACAACACCATTTTGTTGAGGTGTTCTAGGAGCAAAAAAATTGTGGTTTATTCCATATTCTTCACAGAACTTTTCAAAGTTTTCATTTTGGAATTTACCACCATGATCACTTCTTATTGAAACAATGTTGCAAGCTTTTTCATTTTGAATAGTCTTGGCTAATTTTCTAAATGTTGTGAATGCTTCATTCTTGGTTCTTATGAACAAAGTTCATGTTCTAGAAAAATCATCAACTATGACAAGACCATAGTAGTTACCTCCTGGGCTCATTGTTCTTGAAGGACCAAATAAATCCATATGCAATAGCTCAAGGGATTTAGTAGTTGAAACTACATTTTTGTTTTGAAAACAATTCTTTGTTTGTTTCCGCTTTTGACAAGCATCACATATTTTATCCTTCTCAAACTTGAGTTTAGGTAAGTCAATTACTAAGTCTTTTCTAATGAGCTTATTCATATGATGCATGTTCAAGTGACTTGCTCTTTTATGTCATAACCAAGTATCATTAGTTTTATTGATTAGGCAATTAGTATTGTGAATAAATGCATGCTCAATTGAAAGTACATAAATGTTACATTTTCTTTTCCCAACATGTATAACCTCACCATTTTGGCTATCACATATCAAACAACAATTGTTGTTGAAGGAGACATTGAATCCTTTATCACATAATTGACTTATACTTAGAAGATTATGCTTTAATCCTTCAACATATGAACATTTCTTATTATTGTTCTAATGCTTTCTCCTATGTTGCCTTCCCCAATTATTTTTTTTCCTTTGTTATTATCACCATAAGTGACAAATTCTCTATCTTTTAGTTTGACATTTGTTAGCATGGATATGTCACCCGTCATGTGTCTAGAGCATCCACTATTAAGGTACCATATTGATGATTTTGCTTTAAGACACACCTCAAATTCAGCACTAGAGAACTCTTCATCATCACTTAGAGTTGATGTGAAAAAAATATTTGCCTCTTCTTCATTCTCACTAGTTGATCCGGATGTTGTTAATTCATTATCTTCCCAAGTAATATATGCTTTCTTTGGCCTAGTCTCTTGTCTACTCCTTCTTTCACCTTGTTGCTTCTTTAGAAAGATAGGGCAATCAGATTTGATGTGACCAGGTTTACCACATTCAAAACATGTGAAGTTAGTGGATATATTGTTGTTGTTGTCCTTTTTGCTGATGAACTTTGATAGCTTTCTGTTTTTGTTCCTCTTCATAAACTTGCTGAACTTCTTGACTATTAGATTCAGGTTTTCATCACTTTCATATTCTTCACTCGAATCTTCTTGTTTCTCCACACTTGGTGATGCAGCTTTTAATGCTATACTCTTTTGTTTTTTATCTGCTTTCTCAGAATGTATTAATTGAGACATTTCTAGCTCATATTCAAGTAGCTTACCGTAAAGTGCAGCCATAGACATTTTGGAGAGGTCTTTTGATTCTTTGATAGTTGTCACCTTAGGTTGCCATGATCTTGTAAGACATTTTAGAATTTTGATGTTTAACTCGTCAATATCAAAGGTCTTTCCAAGTCCAAGAAGATAATTTACTATGTGAGTAAACTTTGTTTGCATTTGAGATATGGTCTATGTGGAATTCATCACAAACATCTCATGCTCATGAATCAAAGCGTGTTTCCTTGATCTTCATACATCTTCTGTACCTTCATGAGTAACCTCTAACATATCCCACATTTCTTTAGAACTTGTACACCTAACAGTCCCGAAAAACTCATCAGAAGAAAGTGCAGAGGTGATCATATTTTTAGCCTTTTAAAATCATATAGCACTATTCTTTTCTCAGCATCTGACATTTCATCCAAATCTTTGGAAATCAATTTACCATTAATAGTTTTCATAGGGACCAAGGGACCCTTTTCTATAGCATTCCATGCACTTGGGTCATTAGATTGTATAAAAATCTTCATGCGATTTTTCCAAAAGCTCAAATGCTCTCCCTTAAACATCAGTGAACAATTTAGGGAGGCACCTTCTTTGAAATTAATCTGAGTGGTGTTCATGTTTCTTATGAAAGATAATGATCTTGAATAAATCTCAAGAACCAAATCTGATACCAATTGAAAATACTATGAAACTCTTCAAATAACCAATAGGGGGTGAATTGGTTAATACCAACTTTTAAAACTTTTCTTGAAAACTATTTGCGGAATTAAAACAAGGATCGTATCACACAATAACTCTTAATCAAAAACATATTATTTTATCTCAATCTAATATGACCTTGAATTGCATGTAATGAATGAAATAACTTATTGAGTGTCTATTGATTTTCCAACCAAGAATAATGAAAGATATATTGATAAAGATACAATCACATAGCAATTTATACTGGTTCATCTCACAAACATGGAGGCTACATCCAGTGTCTTCCAACCAACACTAGGTTAGAGTTTTCACTATTTAAAAATATTCTTGTACAAGCACAACAAGTGACTATCTCTATCAACACTAGACAAAGATCTTGAATTCTAAAACACTATTAGAATACAAGTCACAAAGATCTTGAGAAGCCTACTCAAATCTTCAAACCTAGACAAACCTTTTCTAGAATGCTTTACAAGGAATCAATTTGAAAAGTTATAATACAACAAAACAAAAACTCTTGGTAAAACCAAAAAGAATGATTCAAGACAAACATTACTTGTGATCCATCATGTATAAATGAATGAAAAATGAAATGAGATTACCGTACAATCTAGGTAGAATGAATTCTATAGCTCAGAATCAACATCTTGAAATCTTCTTTTCTTTAGCACATCTTTTCTAAATTTCAGAAATCTTGATCTTTACAAGATGTATTAATCACTATGGAATCAATTTCTTGGACACTTTAGAAAGCTTAGTATTTCTTTGGTAAGTCACTCAGAGATATGGATTAATTCGCACAAGTTCTATATTTATAGAAATGACTTACAAAGGCTTTTTAAATAACAGAATTAACTGACAATGATCGATTAAAATGATAGTGTAATAGATTATTTGCCTTATGTAATCGATTAAAGTAATCAAATAATCGATTAAATTGTTCCTCAGAAATCTGGAAATAGATCACGAACAAATTAATCGATTATCCCGCAATGTAATCGATTAAAGCAGAAAAATAAAGTTTTCTAAAAAGCCTGTGTAATCGATTACGAGAAATGGTAATCGATTAAAGCAGAAATGCATGATTTTCCAAAATACACTATGTAATCGATTATTTCAATCATCTAATCGATTGAAGTGTTCTTCATGACTTTTCCAGTTATGAATAAGAACATTTTAATCGATTAATCTACTGTGTAATCGATTAAAACAGTAAGATTTTATTTTTCAAAAACAAAGCCATGATAATCTATTTTCCTTTTAAATCATTTAGCAACTTCTAAATTTTAATAGCACCTACTTATGCAAATGGCAATGCAGGGATCATGAGGTAATGTACTTGAATCAAACTTAAACACATTGCACATGTCTTCATACTTGATTGGGCATGATAAAGCAAAAACAACTTCAAGCCAATCATCAAGCTTCTTCTTCATTCTTGCTTTTGATTCTTCTTGCAACTTCCCCTATATCCAACAACATATTCCTTTAAAAATCTCACATGATCTATGTAGGAAGAAAATCAAGTGAGATTATAACTTATAAGTCATTGAAACTGTTAATTTTAATTTAATTGATATAATCAAATATTCTTTTTTTTTTCACAATAACAAATATGTTCCACTCACACAAATTAACCCTGTTTTCAATTTTGATAAATTGTTAGTATAAAATATTTTTTTTCTATTAATCAATTAGAAATAATTTATATGTAACTTTTCACATAACTATTACAATTTTTTTTAATTATATAAGAATCAATGAAAGTATAATAAACCTTTACGAAAAAGGTAAGTTTTTTCATGCTTAGGAACTTATGATTTATGGGAATGATGAATACTAGAAATAAGAAAAGTTTGTTTGATTGGTTATAAATATTTCTAAAAATATTTATATAAGTTTCTGGAGAATTATTTTTAACTAAACCTTTAATTGTTATCATATTAAATGATTTAATAAAAGAGTAACATTATATTTTTATCACAATAATTTTTTTCTAAAATATATTTTTCGTTCATGTAAAATAGCGAAGTTCGGATTTAGTCCTCCAAATTTTTCGTTTGGTTTTTGTTCCTCTAAAATTATAATGTGTCTCTTTTTTACTTTTTAGTTAAGTGTCACTGTATCGAACCTAGTGTTTCATGCATGTCCACTAAAAATTGGATAAGTATGTTGTAGCTTTGTTCTCTCTTTCTCTTTCACTTTTTGTTTCCCTTTCTCTTCCACGTTATTCATGGTGTTGGATATACCCTCCAACATCTGATGGGTCCTCAGGTGGAGTAGATCCACAATGACCACTAAAATTGTCTCGTCGGAAGCTAAACATTCAAACTAATTCCCTATCTCTCAACACTCAACACGCAACAATAGTGTTGTGTAAGGTTCAAGCAACTCATGTTTGTGTTAAGGCGTCGCGGCAAAATGAGGTGTTATTTTCCTCATAGAGATCATAGATCTGGCGCTTTTGTTGGTCATCTATAATGCTGGGTCGCAAAGATCATTGGCGCTATAGTGTAGTAGCATAGATGTTGTCAAAATCGCAAAAGGGTTCTAGCAGTTACAAAGGCAACAAGAACTGGCTTGATATGAGAGCCTTTTTGCCATAGAGATAGTAGATCTTATGCTTCTACAAGTCCCCCATGATAGTGTCATTTCGCAATTTCTTATGGTGGCACGAGGAAGGGTGAAGAGTGTGCGTGTGTGATGGGTTGGTCTTAGTCGGGCTATGGTTATGGAGCGGTGTCTTGCTTCAATTTGGGTGCATTCGATTGTCCTTTTTCTAAATAAACATGGTTTTAACATCGGTTTATAGAAAACCGTCTTAGAAATAAACACGATGTCGTTTTTGTAAATAAATACAACAAATCTAAGACGATTTTCAAAAACTGTCTTAGAAAATTGTAATTCTAAGATGATTTTGTATGCTTTTATAAAATTTGTCGTTGTTGGCATTTTATGACTTTAAAATAAAGACGATTTTTAGACAAAACCGTCCTTGGATACGCGTTCCTTTTTATTTGAATTTCTTCATCTCCATTCCTCACTTTCCTTCAATCTCCAAACCCTCTCTCTGACTCTCACCCACCTCATTTATGAACGTGGACACTCCAAATCGTCCACTAACTTTATTTGGGAGTATAAGTGAAACCCTAGGCCTCATGGAAAGTTAGTGAGTTTTTTTTAAGAACAAGAAGAAGAAAATGTCTGTAGAAAACTCGTTTGAGGCATGGGAAAAGGTGCAACATTATGGGCAGGACGTAGTTGACTGGGTTGCCCAGGGTTTCACTGGTTTCATTCATATGCATGAGCCCTCTGCACTTTGCGTGGCCGAACCCTCCGACATCGAAGCTCTTCGATCTTGAGCTCCCTTAGCAGAGCTTTGGAAGGAGGGATTTCGCTTTGGAGACCCAAGAGTATCAAATTAATGGCGTGTCCGCCATTTTCAATATCGGGAACTGGATCGGGTAGGCCATGGCTATCTGAATGTTTAAATGCTTTTTAATATATAGGTTTTAGAAAGTTTTTATTAGATTCCAAAATAGCACGAACAACAAAGTATGCGTACACTCAGCCATGGCTATCCGAATCAACTCCTTCACTCTCTCTTCTGCTTTACCTATAATCTCATGTCTTTTCCCACAGTAAGTAAATTTCAATTCATCTTCTTTCATATATATATATATATATATATATTACAAAATATTTCTTTGTGCAGAAGATGGAGTTAAGCGGTGGAAATTCGGGCCTCTAGGTTAGCTTGTAGGTAGAAGAATTTCGAAAATTTTGTATCTTTCCTTTGACCCCAACTAAACATGTTTATGCATTCATTGGTTTTGCAAGATGATGCCCCAAATGCGAAAAGAGGCTCATGGACGACGAGTTTGGAGGACAAGAAAATTGGTATCCTTTGTCTCCATTTTCTTTTCTCTCACAATTATTGCTTTCTACGCTTGCCTCTTACCTATTTGTCTAAATTCCCAAATGACAACAAGTAAAACGCGTGTGGTTTGGTTGTGTTGTTGTACTTGTTGGTCCAGAGGAGGAGCATATGTCATGCACTGCACTACTAATTTGCATTTGGCACAATTACACGTGCAACTACTATCCTGATTTTTGGAGCTTGCAAAAGGGATGGTTGGAGCCTTTCTTGGGCATCTTCTATTAGGGTGGATGGCTCTCCATTCTTATGTCTTTTTTGCCTTTTTTAATTGCCTTATGTTGCTTTAGTAAGCAACCATAACCTATGGGTCCTTTTGTTTTTTGTTTGCTAAATTATCACAATTGAATGCAGTTTTTGTTTTCTGAATCAAAAGGCATTGGATTTGTGCACCATTCAATGGTCTGATTGCTTCCATATACTTTCATTTCAGATATATTATGCTGGCTTCTCAAGTCCAACACAAATACAGGCTCAAACATGGCTTGTTGCACTACAAGGTAGAGACATAGTCTCAATTGCCAAAACAGGCTCTAGAAAAACATTAGGCTACTTAATGCCTTCCTTCATTCTTCTTAGGCTACTTGTTGCAACTTAAGTTATGAAATGTAGCTAATTAGGGGTGTTAATGGGTATGGGTCACCCCGAGAACTCGAACTGATCCGAACAGTTTGGGTTGGGTCATTTATGTATTTGGGTCAAAATCAAACTGAACTGATCAAATTCGTTCATGTACAGTTTGGGTCACGGATTTAGATTTATAGATCTGTTGACCCAATCCGTGAACCCGTAATAAAAATATAAATATTATTATATATATATATATATTAAAATTTAAAAACTAAAAAAAATATTTTGACAATAAAAAAAGGTGTGGTACTGTAAATGTCTGGGCTGAATGAAGGGACAACCCATAATCATCTCATTTCATCTTATCTTTGTTGTGAAGGTGTGGTATTGTAAATGTCATGGGTTTATGTTTCTTTTTCTTTTGCACTTTTGTGTTCTCTCTCATCACATTTCCTTCTTTGCGCTTCAGTCGCTTCTGTTCTCTCTCATCTCATCTCCTTCTATGCGATTATGCACCATCTCCTTCTCTATTCTCTCTCATCTCATCTCATCAGATCGATCAAGCATCAGGTTTTCCTCTGTGCTTTCTTTTTATTTTCTGAAGCTCTTTAACTTCTCATGATTATACTAGTTTGTATTCATTTGGATTTTGATGGAAACAGGGATGGGAAGAAAAGAAATAACCTTCATTGTTGAGTGTCGACTTTAATTTTTATTGCTGTATTTGATTTATTGTTTTCTTTTTCTTGTTTGCTTTAGAATTAAGCTAATCTTTGATAAAATCTTAAGAGGGAAAAATGTGTCTATGTGGATTAAAGATTGAGAGAATTAGTTTTAGAGTGAGGAATAGTCAGGGCCTGATTTTTTTCTCTCTCGTTGGTTGATTTATTCTTTGAGATTTTGATTTAAATGATGTCTTTTATTTTTCTTTTGTTCTTTTAACATTCTTTGAAAGTTTGATTCGAGTGGTGTCTTTTTTTTTTCTTTTGTTCTTTTAACATTAAGATTACTTAAAAATCAGTGTTCAATGAGGCCAAAATAATGATACTACTTTTTTTTGTTAATGATTGAAATAATGTTATTTAATCATAGAAGCAAAAACATTATATTTGTATAAAATATCAATTAATTTTTGGGCTAACGGGGTTGTGTTTAAATTTTTAGAGTTGTTTGGTTTGACTTTAAATACTACTAATATTGGATCTCCAAGTGTTGAAATTGCAAATGCTGAAATTTCTTAATGTATTACTCTCAGGTATATTGTTATTTGTTTCACCTTTTTTCATATTTTGTTTGCCATGTTTATAATATTAATGAATCATAATTTGTTCATTTGTTTGTTTTAGCAAATCTAGTTGCAACAAATTTTGTTATAGCAAAGCTTATTGCAAGAAATTAATTTGTGAGAAATAGTTGTGATTCAGACTATTATAGTAAATCTTGTTCAAGAATCTTTTGTTTTAATTTATATTATAAGTCTATTTTAGAACATTATGTTCATGGTATTAAATGAATCAATTTTACTACTTTCATACATTTGATAATATTGTGTTAATTGTATTGGATATTTGAAAGAATCATGATATAAAATAGTAGTTTTAAAAAAATTGAAATGGGTAACCCACTGAATCGAACCGTTCATAAACGGGTTGAGTTGGGTTTCAAATATTTTTTTTTTTTTGAAAATCGAACCAAACCGAACTGATCAAATTTGATTGGGTTAGGTCCTAAATTTGGCAAAAACTGATCCAAACCGATCCGCGATCACCCCTAAGCTATTTCTAATGCACAGGGGGAGCCACTTTCTTTGTGGTTTATACGTGTATCAACTCTGGTATTGAAGTCAAAAGAAATGTGTTTTGCTAGGAGAATCTTACGGTAACATTTCTTCTAAATTTATTTACCATGAATCAATTATTCCAAAACCTTTAGTCAGACAGATGAATGATTTGATATTATATTTCTAACATGCCACCTTTCACTGGAACACTTTGGGCTTAAAATATAGACAATGAACATGACCACCTATCATGTCTGAAATTTAACTTTAAAGATGATTCCGACTTGGTAATTATAAGGATTTCTTCTGTAATGCAACAGCTCAGGCATCATATCTGCAATTCTGCATTATGATGCCTTATATCAATGAAATAATTACTGTAACTAGAGATTGTGTTATTTTCCTAACATTCAATAACTTATTTATTTGGGCATTCTTTTTGTGTCTAATTGATCCATATGCCTACTTGTGTTATGCTTGTTACTTTCATCATATGTATTTTAACACTAATCATCTTTTGTCATTGTAATAGCTATTTTTAAGGATAAAATCAATAGGCTATGGCTAAAATATTATTGTTTTACCAAAAATGTACTATGATTCAATTTTATTTGCTTACTATGGGATTTTATTCTTTGCTTTTATAAATTTACATTCAAGTCATGGATAAAGAAAGCAAACATAGAATCCTATTTCTATTTGTGTACCATACTAGTACGTGCTAGATGTGGAAATCCACCTAGGGGAACCTACGTATTTGGTTGTCCACTCCATATAATAAAGGCAAAGTTTATATATTAGGCACCTATATATTAGGAACTTATATTTGCATTGACACTATGGCAGAAGATGACATATATACACAAGATGGGACCATTACCATCTCCAAAAAGTCTGTTTACAACAAAAAAAAAACTGGAAATTGGAAAGCTTGCTATTTTATTCTTGGTATTGATTGGAGCCTTTTTAGCTGATTCATACTTGGGAAAATACTTAATTGTCATTTCAAGTACTCACTCAATTATATGCATGCCTCAGTGCTAGATGTCTTATTTTATATATATATATATATATATATATATATACATATTAATACGATTAATTACTATGTAGAGAGTAGAGACACTTCGTTGAAGTTGTGTTGCTATTATTTTAACTTGCTTGCATTGCTATGTACTTAGGACATCAAGTCTGAAGATTGGTCTCACTATGTTGCTCCATTTTGGCCCGCAATGATACGCTCAGCCTTCACATGGAAGGGTCTAACTTCACTCTTGAGCAGTGGTAATTAATCTTGGCATTTATATATATTTTTGAGGCTTAATTCATAGTTTAGGCCTTTGGGGATTTTCTTCTAAAAGTACTTTCGTTGGAGTTTGTTTGCAAGTTGCTTGAAAAATGGCACAAAAATGGAAAATAGTGAGCACTTCTGGTCATCAATTTTGTTTTGTAGTTGAGAACATTTAATGATTTTCTTAGTCCTTGCAGGAAACCTTAAGCCAAAAGTATTTTGATATATAGGGAATACTTTGCTTCTTTAATTTCCTCAAATTATTTTTCTACATATTTCCAACAGGAGTGATCTCCAAAAGAATATGTAGATCGTATGTGTTATGTTTTATATTTGAGAAGTTCTGAATACATGTTTTTAGAATTAGGCCAGAACAACATATGGTCTAGTCGTTGTAATATCTGGAATTTTTAAACATATGATTAGGCCTGAATTAAGCACGTGTTAATCTTAGGATTAAGCTTATGATGGAGGAAATATAATTAGGCCTTGGAATCCATTTAAAGGAGGCTTAAAGGCTTGAGAAAGAGTTGAAATAGGCTGTTCTGGCCTTCGGCGCGACCCGCGTGAAGTGCGGCGCGATCCGCGCCAGATGCATAAAACATGCCAATGCTGTCGGCCATCCCGCGCTAGTAGCATGAGTACGGCGCTAGTAGCGTGGGAAGAGCTCTAGAAAACCATGTTTTCTTCTGGAGTTCCACGCCAGTAGCGTGGATGTCCACGCCAATAGCGTGGGAGCCCCGAGCCTGTGGCGTGACCAGCGTGGAGTTGGCGCGAGTAGCGTGGCTTGGCCGAGATCATGGCGCTAGTAGCGTGGGAACGGCGCGATCAGCGCGAGATCGGCGAAAATGTTTTATAAGAGGCCTTTTGGGCTGAGAGAGAGAGAAGAGAAAAAGGAAAGAAAGAGAAAGAGAGAGAAACCTCCATTGTTGATTTTGAGAGCTTCATATCTTCTCCATCTCTCATCTAAACACCTTAGACCCAACTGAGAAAGTGTTCAGAGCTTCGAGATTAGCTAGTGACTTAGCTTGATTCTCGAGAAAAG
>PYAF01004843.1:197575-209908 GCA_007407185.1 Glycine tomentella | reverse complement strand
GATTCTCAAACTCAAAATAAAAAAGAAGAAGAAATTAACAAATTAAAAGAAACAAATATTAAAAATATATGATTCAAGTCACTAGATAAATACTAGTACAAGTTTGAGAGATTTATTAGTAGAAAAAGATCCTATTAAAATTACTAATATAGATTTTCCTAAGGATGAATTATCAAGGAACTTTTCTTTATCATTTTACATTCAGAAGTTGTCTAATGGTGAATAACATGAAAAAAGATGGTTAATTTATTTTCAAGATTTGGATAATGTCTTTTGTTTCTTTTGCAAATTGTTTAATCTTGTCCAATGAAGGTAATAGGGATTGGAGAAATATTAGTAGAAATTGTTATAATTAGCCAAAGAAATTGCTACTGAAATGGATATAAAATTTAAGTTTTATGAAAAAACGTGTTATTCTTAAAAAAAAGTTGATGAGAATATTGATAATGAAATTGTAAAATTGTCTAAAAAATCATTTAAAATTAATTACTTTTAAACCTTTAAATATGTTGGGTCAATCCTGAAAAATACCCATTTAAGAAGTTATATTCCAACAAAATCATCATCGAAAGAGATAAAAAATTTAAATGAGGAGATATACAACATAATCTTATTAACAAATGCAACATGAAATCCACGTTTAAGCATCACGGATTGAAGATATCTCCAATCAATACGATCATAAGCCTTATGATATCAATCTTAAGAGTTGCATCACCTTTCTTACCCCTCCTTTTTCACTTCAAGTAATGCATAATTTCTTATGCCACTAGAGCATTATCAATGATTGACCTTCCTGACATAAATATTAATTGTTCTTCATAAACACATTTATTAATGACTCCTCTAAGTCGGTTTGCCAAGATCTTCACAAGAATCTTGTACATGAATTTGCATAATGCAATGGGGTGCAAGCCCTTCATGCATTGCAATTGGTTTACATTTTTTACGAATTATAGTTACAAATTTCATCATCAGGAAAACTCACTCTAAAAAATACTCAAACTACGAAAAAGCCAAAATCTGTCACACTTAGGGGAGAAGACCATTAGGATTATTTAAGAAGCATAATTTTCAATAATATAACGAGTAAAATACACTAATTATTTATAAGATTTTGTAAAATTACACAATTATTTTTATTTATACAAAATAAACAGATATAATTAATAACAATTTATATACAGTATTCAATTAATTGAATTAGGTTCCGTAATCTTAAAACTTAAGAGGAGACAATAGTTTACTAAACCTTATTTTCAAATTTCAATTATTTCTCATAATTTTAATTTGCGTAAAGTCCTCAATTACGATCTTGAGTATTCCAATTTTCACCTTATCATTAAGACTTAACCAAGGACACGAAAGCCCCGATGGGATAGTTCCCAACTCTGTCATCCAATATGAGCAAATTTTCCTTTTTGCGATTGAAACAGTAAGACCAAATCCCACCCATTCAACTCCTTCCAATTACATCACAGCCAATCAAAACCTGCCATGTGTCATCCTACCTAAGAGCATCTCCAACGGAACATTCTTAATTTTTTTAAAGTCTCTTACTCATTTTTTTTATTCTTATATAATATGTCACTCATAAAAATTCTTATAAAATTTTACTTAAATATAAAGAATTATAAAAAAAACTTCAAAAATTCCTTTAGTTGGTAATATTTAAAAATAAAAAATTATAAAAAGAGATTTTTATATTAGAAATCCAAATTTTTTATAAAAAAAACTCTTATATCATTTACATACTCTATTGTAAATTTTTTTATAAGAAATAATTTTTATCTTTAAAAATCCGTCAAACAAATTTCATTCGAAATGCTCTAGCACGTTAAGGATCCCTCAGTGTTGTTGCATTGCATCAGCATGGACATGTGGGCCCTCATGTCTTCTACGCCCTCGACCATCGTTTGCGCTGTAAAAAGACAAAAAAAAAAAATTCCACACTAACGGCTTCCATACTCTCCCCAAACATTTTCTGTCAAAACTAACGTCCCCCACTGACGCCGTTAACCCCTCCCTCTCCATATAAATACGACAACCTCAGCCTATGCCTTCCCTCTTCTTCTATGATCTTCCGAATTTTAGGACATCGAATCCAAATCCTTGTACCCGAATTTTTCGCCAAAATATCAACAACGCCGATTCACCTATTCATCGTTCATCGTCACTGCCACTTCTTCTCTGTTTGGAGGTCGAAAAATGAAAAGCTGAAACGAAGAAAGCAAGCAAGAAAAAAAAAAGTGAAGACTGAAGAGTGAATATCCACCGTTGTATATAAGGCAAGTTTTTATCCCTTTTATTTGAATTTATTTTTTGCAGTGTGCTAAGGCAAATTAATGCGTATTATTATTACTATTATTAGCTGTGTATCTCTAGCACATTGCTATCATCCCGGGCATTAAAAATGCGTTTCAGGTCCCAAACGTTCAGCATTTATTTTCGTTGATAGGTTTTAATACGAAGGGATTTTAATTTAATTAACCCCACCACACCACATACATGTTGGTCCGGATAAAATTGAGTTAGTTCAGTCTCGAATTTTGTAGATATTTTATCAGGTTGATTAGTCAAATTCTTTAGGGTAATCATCGACACGATCCTTATTAATATTCGACACCAATGTTACGATGACAGAGAAGAGGTTCAAGTTCGACACATGAACGTGTGCCTAGTTGTGGATGATGATGTTGAGGTTGAAGCATCGGCGAGAGATGTTGCGATGAAGACAAAAGAAGGAGAAGCGGTTGAGAGTTTGCTTGCTAAGTCGTTTTCGAATAGTAATGACTCTATTTAATTAATTCTGCTTTTTGCAGTAAAGCTGGAATAATTATATACTCAATCAATGCACAATTCTCTTCTCTCTCTCTCTCTCTCTCTCTCTCTTTTTTTTCTTTTGTTTTCTCCGATTCTATGGTTCTACCCTTCATTCATTCCTTCTCTTTCATTGTCCATTTGCCTCTCTTCGCACCCTCCGACAAACATTGATTCCTCATTCAAACCCATTATGTTTTTTTTTTCTCCTCTCAAATCCCAAAAACACGTACCCTAACTAGGCACAGTTTTTTTTTTCTTCTCTCTCTTCAGGTCAGTCAGCCGCTTTTGGTTTTCGGGTGTACCTCGTAGAACGAGGATTGATGTGATTTGCACAAAAGATTAAGAGAGAATCGAAAGAATATTACAGTCTTCTTTTTTCTAATTCATTTATATCTCAATTGTACTTATTTTTACATTATATATATATATATATTATTTTTTTCTTTATTTTATTATAATCATCTTATTTATATCAATTAAGTTCAAACACGGGATCATTCTTAAACAAATCAAATCTAATTTTTATTCATACCAATTTATTTGTTAATTTTTTTAGGTGTGAAAAATGCTTTTGCATTTTTTTTTATTAATGGGTTTATTTAAAGGGAATAAGGGGAGTGTCAGAAACTTCAGCATGGAGACACTTTGGGTCTTTTTTTTCGAATTTGTGTGCGATAAAGCAAAGCAGATAGTAGTAAGTGTAGTACCTGGCCATTCCTTGGCCCATTTTGTTTTCTTCTTTCTCTACTTTTAATTATTGACCCAATTTTTATTTATTTTTCCTTCTTTTGAGATTTTGAGATCGCTTTCGATCTTGCTCTGATCCCGAGCCTAGTTTTCTCAAGACACTGCTTTTCCTTTTTCTCTCTTTTGCTCCATACGACCATTCTGTTTCCCCCACGAAAGATATCATTTGTTACACAGGCAAAACAGCAAAATTCCCTTTTCCTTTTTCATTTTGCATTCATTTTTTGTTTTTTTTTTTTTGGTGCAATTGGGTCTTGATTTTTCAATTTGGTGCTTTCATTGGCCTTGCTTGAGACTGATAGGCATTCCTCTGTTTCATTCAGTGAAAGTGATTGCCTCAAACCTGTTAGTACCAATTATGTCCTTCATTACCATTCCACGTGGCACTTCATCCCAATTCATCTTTTTTTAAAGACCAATGTTAGTTTTTATCATTAAAACTAATTCGAATTCACGGTTTTTTTTCTCTCCTTTCCCAGTCCATCTAAAACAATTATTATTGTTGTTGTTGAAACTTTGTTTAATTCTTTGACGTTAATTTAAATATGGTTGATTTGTTGTGCAGCTTTTACATTATAAGGAGTAAGTAAAAAAGAAAGATGTTTACGTGCATAGCATGTACGAAGACGGATGATAAGGATGAAGAAGGAGGATCTCGTGAGAGTGGCACGCCGAGTACAAAAGAAGCCGTCAAAAGCCTGACCACGCAGGTTCTTCACCACTCTCTCTCTCTCTTCTTTCACCCACAATGTTTGCTTTTCTATCTTATTTTTCCACTCTCTCTCTCTCTCTCTCTTCTTTCACCCACAATCTTTGCTTTTCTATCTTATTTTTCCATCTTGGTGAAAATTGCAAACACACAAAATCTTCGCCCTTTGGGTACACTCATGATGGGGGACCACTATTGGAGTACCATATATATAATTTTATATGAATACTTAATATTTTTTTTTATTCTTATGATTACTTAATATGATTCTGATAAATGTCTACTCTTTTTTTATAGGGTCTACTCTTATTTTAGAATAAATAGTATACACAATTTTTTCAATCATACGTTATTCTTTTGGTAAGTTTGTTAGTTTTAATATTACTTACCTAAAAAGCTTAAAAGTTATACCTACATATATAATTTCATGAATTTTTAAATGTGTGTTTGAGTTCTCATTACGTCAAATTTGATCCACCTTAGTTTTGAAGTTTTTCAAATTTTTGACATGACAAATCTGTTATACGCACATGGAAGACGTGCAACAAGACACACACTAATATATGATTTTGAAAAATGCCTATTTTTCTTCTAGAGTAAATAGCGTATACAATTTTTTCAATCATATCTTCTTTGGTAAATTTGATAATTCTAACAATATTTACCTTAAAAGAAGTTTAAAAGTCATACCAACATAATTTTTAATTAGTTGACAATATGGCACTATATAGAAATTAAATTGCTAATTTAATATAATTTGTCATTTGTTAATTTAATAAGAAGATATTTTTGAAATAAGATTCAACCAAGTGGCAACAAGTTAAGACACGCTTGGTTTTGGACGACGTAGTTTTGTTTTGTTCTGTTCTGATTTGGACTCCTTTTGCTTTTGGGGATGATGGCGCTATATTATATGCTCCCTAGCATACACTATTGGTCTATTTTATATTGGTTTATTTAAGAGCTTGTGGGCATGTGTTGTTGCCATTTTGCTAACCTGTGGAGGTGCAACATGGGTTCATAATTAACCAATCAAAAACCTTAATTAGACACTTGTAATTGAAAATGAGAGGAGCAAGGTACTGCTCTGTGGTTTATAATTTATAATCATGCAAGTATCATTGGATTCAATATATTTACACGATTCCGCTCATGTGTAGTTACTTTCTAGTATCTAACAACTTGCCGGGTTTTGACAATTAACAAATGGCACTTTTAGATTGACATTATATAAGTTATTTTGTAATGAATAAATTACAATACCACCACTAGGGTTTGGGAAATTATACAAACACTTCTTGCTTTCTTAGTCATTATAATCATCTTTCTTCTGGGTGGTGCTAGTGTAATATATAAGGAATGTCGGTGTAATGTTTTCAAATATAAAGAAAGTTAGTATAGGAATAAAAAAAGTAATGTTATGCGTAATTTGAAAAGAATTCAAAGATTATGAGTGTAATTTGTTATTTTTAAATTTAGAAAAAATACTGCCAAGCAACCTAAATTGGAGTAATGGTGTAGTGTTTTGGTAGTTTGCATGAGATTTTAAATATGAAAAGGTAACTTATTACTTCCATAATATAGTATTAATTAATTATTCGTTTTTATCCAAAATCTTAGTAACTTGGTTCCCTGCATTGTTATTTCAAAAGAAAAGAAAATGTCTTAGTCAATTATTCTAAATGAATAATGAGAATGGCAATAGTGGGAACATGTTCCTTATTGAGCATTTGAGTTGATGATGAGAAAAGATTCCTATCACAGAAGGGTCTGCCATATTCCTATCCCTGGTGTGGCCCATCCTTGAATTCTTGTCGATCCAATGTTTTTCAAAAGTTTTCTATTATTACTAATGCAGAAAAAAAAAATAAAGCAAAAATCTAAATAAGTGATGGCTGGCTCTTGATTGTTTTTATGGAAGAAAAAGAAAAGCATACTGATATATAATTTTTAATATTTACTTTTAGACCACAAGACATGATTCTCTTAATGTTTGCTTGTGTGTATGAGTAACCTTATTTTTGTGCTCTTTGTATTCTTCCATGTAAGTCAATGTTATTAATGCAATTTAAGCTGGACACTCAACTCTTCACACCAACTATTTTGAACCAACTATCTCTAAATTAAGTGAACATTTTAACAAAAAAAAAAAAAAAAACAACTGGTAAGAAATCAAAAGAATTTTCTTCAATTAGGAAATGTTTTCCATTAGTGGTAACATAGTTCATGGTAGCATATATGTAAGATTCCTATTAAGGGTCTTTCACAATAAGGATTTTGTCATCCACTTGTATCCTCAACTCTAACACACTATCCACCACTCCAGCTGTAAAGGTTTTTCTTTGAAAATGACCCAAGACTGAAACCTTAGCATCCATTCAGTTTCATCCAAATTTACTTTTAACTTATACTTCAGAAACTTGCACATATTGTTTCCATCAGTTTCCTTCCTTGTGTGCCATTTTACGAACACCCTTCTGTTATAGTCTCTGCCAATGTTCAATATGCGTGTTTCTAAATTATTTTAGAACTTTAATTATGGCTTTCCTCCCTCTTTTGTTTCCTTTTTGGTCCAATACCAATAAAAAATGGTTTTTTTAATCATGGACAATTTGTATTTGCTTCTTCTAGAAAGTAGAGAACTAGTTCTCCATCATCATATTTTATACAATCATATCATATTCAAGATAAAAGGAAAGTATCAAAGCAATACGAGTAGGGGGATAAAGCAAGATGCCTCTCAGGTGTTTTGAAAGCCTTAACACATTTTTAAGTTATAAAAACAGAATTTTAAATTGCACCCACTCCCCACTAGAGAGTACTAAATACTAATTGTGTCAGTAAGTGACCGAAATCCACTTGGACACAGAATATATTATTAGTTATTCTACAATCCCAATGTACAAAAGAATATAAGTATATAACAGTTTATGTTATATGAACTGTAAAAGGAGAGCTACTTGTGTTAGGCGTTCACCCAATATAGTTACTCTTTTAAGTATGCCTTTTAGAAATAACATTTGTAATATAATTCTATATTTTTGCCATTTGTTGTACTATTTCCATTACAGTTTTCTTATTCCTCATGTGTAAATAACTTACTAATTAAGTTTCTCTTCTCAACTCAAGTTGTCTTTTGAATATATAAATCAGTGAAAAAGATTGTTATTAGGATAAATTATAATCCATTTCTTGTCATTTCACACTTTTTTTTTTTATTTATGTCCCGAATTCTTTTGTTTAAAGTATCACTAAACTTTAATGAGTGGGTTAATTCAAATGTTAACATTTTTTTTATAGGTAAATATTACTTTGTTAATTTTATTAGAAATGGGACAAATTATAACATGTGACCTCTCCCTTCTCCCTTCACTCTTAAGCCCCCTTCTCAACAATCAAGCCAAGCTTATATCTCCTCATGGTTCACGTTAACCCAAATTTTAGTAAGGGTTAATGATACAAAATAAAGCATAGGAGGATAAGTTGGGAAAGTGTTGAAACAAGTGTAATTTACCCTTTGATTTTTTATCAATAATTTGTAGAAGAAAAAGGCTCATTTGTTTATTTTCTTTTCTTTAAAATCAAATGATTGAAGCCTCTAATGCGTTGATGTTGATATGCAGATAAAGGATATGGCACTGAAGTTTTCAGGTGCATACAAGCAATGCAAACCATGCACAGGGTCCAGTAGCTACAAAAAAGGACATGGGCCATATCCAGATTTTGATACCATCTCAGAAGGGGTTCCATACCCTTATATTGGAGGTGCAAGCTCAAGTTCAACCCCTGCATGGGACTTCACAACCTCTCACTACCCTGGTGGAAGATCTGACCCTAGATTTGCTGGGGCATATGGCGGTGACCGCACCCCGAGAGGACGTGACTCAGCATCAGTTTGTGATGTAGTCTTAGAGGATGAGGATGAGCCTAAGGAGTGGATGGCGCAGGTGGAGCCAGGGGTTCACATTACCTTTGTGTCTCTTCCTAACGGAGGAAATGATCTTAAGAGAATTCGCTTCAGGTATAGTAGTTATAACTACTAATAATTCACCACTGAAATAATTAATGAACCAATGATGATATGCTTGCTTGGCAAATATACTGAATAGATCAAAAGATTTAGCTGAAATGTTGAATTTAAGTTCTGAAAACAATATGTACCTTTGGACCTTAATATAAATATGAAACAAAGCATATGGGATTTTTAGTTTTTGAGAACTTAATTATTCTGTAGGAGCAAAGACTGACAATACTTAGCATTTGAATTTGAAGCCGAGAGATGTTTAATAAATGGCAAGCTCAAAGATGGTGGGGTGAGAATTACGACAGAATCATGGAACTTTACAACGTCCAGAGATTTAATAAACAAGCTCTTAACACTCCTTCAAGGTCTGAGGATGAGGTAATGATCTACATTTCTTTTCATCAATACTATGTTTTGCATCATGTCCCCCAACCATTATGTCGTCTCATTTCCTTACATTAGCAATGGAAGATAAAAAAAAAGTCAATATCTATTGTTTTTTTCACTTAAACTTAATAAGAGGTCCCATCTTTTTTAAATTTAGTTCATTAACTTTCAATCGCATTTGGGCATTTTTATAAAACTAATTTTGACTATACAATGGTCTAGATTATCTTTAAGCAACACGATTTTTATCATTCATGTAAGATTGTATGTTAAGCTTACTCCTCTCACATTGTCGGATCTTTTCACTTGATATGTTTCCTATGTATTTAGAAAGAAGACAACTCTTTATTCATTTTTCGCAAGACTATATTGTATTCAAGATTAACCTGTATAATTTGTTTGAACAGCAAAGAGATTCTTCTTACTCAAGATTGACATCTGCAAGGGAAAGCCCCATGACCTCAAACAAGGATTGGACGCCGAGGAGTCACTATAAGCCCTCTGGGAGCAGAGGATATTACCCGTCCGAACCGTTGGATCACGGTGGAGGCAGTGGCCAATACAATGCAGGGCCATCTATGGAACCAGCAAGGGATACCACTGCTTCTAGAGATGAGCCTTCTATCAGCAATGCCAGTGAAATGGAGACAGAATGGGTAGAACAAGACGAGCCTGGAGTTTACATTACAATCAGGCAGTTAGCTGATGGAACAAGGGAGCTTAGACGTGTCAGATTCAGGTACTATACATTGCATCTTCAACAACATGTTCCTTATTGCTTTTTCTTCGCAGGGAAATGATCCTATCTTAGGAACATGTATATACTCAAGAAATGAGAGATGAAAAGAACTAATCTTAACGTCAAGATAGATGATCAAGATTTATTTAAGTAAAGGAAAATGTGAACCAATGCCCTAAGTATACATGTTAAGAAATCAAAAGTAGAAAGTTTTTTTTTATTGAGTGTAACAATACACTCTTGATTTCTAATGCAATCTTTCAATAAAAACTTTCTATTTATTGATCCTTAACCAATGCCCTTAGCAGGACCTTTAAGTAAAACAATTCTTAGCATCTACGCATCATTGTGTAATCAAGATTTAGCATCTCTGCATCATTGTATAATCAAGATTTTTCATCTCATATTGGTGTTCTGACATAAATATATGCAAGGTTCCTCAAAAAAATTCAACTTTAATAGTTATCACCCATTTTGAAGGGTGTACAGATTACACAAGACTAAGAAGACTTTGTTTAGACTTTATATGCTTATTAGGTTTTGAATTAACACTTTCTCAACTCTTTATGTTTGCAGCCGGGAAAAATTTGGGGAGGTGAATGCAAAAACTTGGTGGGAAGAGAACAGAGAGAGAATCCAAGCTCAATATCTTTGAACTTTGAAGTCACATTTTCCTAACAAAAAGTGGATCTCCTAAACTGGTGGAATCCCCAAAATTTTGTTTCCTAGAGAATGTAATGGTATGACTCCAGATTAAGGAGTGGAGTCAGTTCCTCTACAGAGAGAAAAAAAAAAAAAAAAAACTGGACTTTTCCCACCATCGGTTATGGTCTCTGGTGTTAAATTGACACTGTCACATACAAGATAGTGTGCAAATCAGGGATTTAATAGTTTTGTGGTGACTCCATTTATTTTTGCCAAGGATCAGTCGCCATTGGATTGGGAGGTCTAATCTTTATTATTACATATCATCACATATATTTTTTATCCTCCTAATTTTCCTTCATAGCCTTGCTTTCTTTTCATTTTAAGTGATACTTTTCTTTTTTGTCATCATAGTTGCTGTTACATTGATTCATTACCATTTGTTTATTTTTTTTATTATCTCCCAAGTGGAAATGGAATTGTGTTGTAGCTCCTTACCAAATGGCTGCCTTTTTTTTATATGAGATTAAAGTAATTTAAGAGAAACGCTAAACACTCTGATATTTACTAATGCATGATTCTAGACCCTCATTGAACTAAGCTTTTTAGAGAAAGTGATACTATTATGCTAGTAATCTACCACCCCACGAAATTGAAAGGACTGCTTGGCGTTACCAAAAGATAATTACGACTTAATAGTGAATGCAGTTATAATGGATTGCACTGTGTTCTTTTAGTTCGGCAACCACCATGACGGAGTGGTTTGGTATTTCCTTTAACTAAAGATATTCTAGTATTTAATTTTGTTTGGATAAACTTTTTTCATAAATGCTTTAGAAAAAGAAAAAAAAAATGAGTTATTGCATAAGTTAAAATCAACTTGTAAAGTTACCGAGTTTAACTCCACAACACCTTGAGGCATGATCTAAATTAAGTCCTTGAAGAATGAACCAAATGATAGTAAAAAAACAGAGCAAAAACAATAAAATAACGGACTGCCTTTTTGATTCTTCTCTCTTAATATATAATAAAGAGTAAATTGTCAATTTTGTCCTCGAAAATTATAAACACTGAGATGGTTCTTAAAAGATTTTTATAGAAAATAGTCCTTCAAAATTTTCTTTGTTGAACGCATTAGTCCTTGTTACGGATATAAGAATATCAAATCTCTGCCATAATGATTCAGATATTCACAGTATCGGACTAAATATTGAGAGTATCAACGGATATGTTGTGATGGTGTAAAAAGGGAAAGATTGCAGCTACACATCCAGATATCCAAAGATAAGGTGATAGGCTTGAGCAAGATCATCTTCAAGATCCAGGTTAGCTCCCTATAAATGCAGGGTTCCCCATGGTGAAAGGTACACACACAATTCTGACTCTCTTTCCATTCACACGGCACACACAGCACCCCAATTGCTCTCGTGTTCGTTGTGATCATCCCTTCCATTATTAGCTTCATCTCAATAAGCTTCTTGGGAAGGGAGAGTTCGATCAGACATAAAATCACCCAACATCCTGTGCTGGACATCTCCGTTTTTCTTAAACGGAACATTGGCGCCGTCTGTGGGAACTCGATAAATTTCGAATCCCACCAATTCACGATGGTTGACACCAGAAGACACCAGATGATCAGACGCATAGAACCAGACAGAAATGCGGTCCCAGGAGATGTGAGGGTGGAAGACGCCCTATCCCATACCGCCTCGTCCCGGCCAACGGCGCACCCGATGGCCAGTCCACACCAAGGAGAAAACCCAGAAAATTCTCAACGCTTCATCCAGAATGCCCTCCAGTCCTTGCTAGCTCGGATGGAGAACCTGGAGAAACGGTACGAACTTCAGCGCCAAAAGGATATCCAGCGACTGATCGCCTAGTTGGAAGAACGTAGCAACAGGAGAAGAGAGGAGGAACAACGGCAAAATGCCAATCAAGATCGCAGTAGCAGGAGACCCGCGACGCCGGTCCACACTGTCGAAACCGGAAACAGGGAGCCGACGTATCAGTCCGCGCCGATAAGAGATCAAGAAAAGGAGAGGCTAGCCGCGGAGCCCAGATGATAAGTGCCACATTTCAGTCGATTTCATGTTTAAAATATTGGCACTTATCTTTTTATTTGTTCCATTTTTCTTAGAAATTTCCCTAAACCTAGCTTAATACGCACCTTATGCTTATGTTTACAGTGTTTCGGAAGATTGATTCGATTGTGCTTTGTATTTGAATGGATTCCGTGGAATTCTAAGGCTTCCGGAGAAA
>PYAF01004843.1:174237-195252 GCA_007407185.1 Glycine tomentella | reverse complement strand
TGAATATAGGAAGTTAAGAATGATGAAATCCAACCCCACTTTCTCATACATATATTTTCCTTTTCATTAAGTTTAGTTAGTTTGTTTTACTTTTATAAACAAATGAACAAATATTCGACCCACTTGTACATAACTATGCAATTGATTAATTTATTTGAATTAACTGGGTAAGCTCAAGTCCCTGTGGAGACGAACTTTTTTAAATTTTGTAACTTACAACGACAATTGGTACGCTTGCCAAAAGTCTAACACCAGACGTCGCCCAGAACCAGCTAAGGGCGTATATCGACGAAAGTACCGTCGAGGTCACCAGAACAACAACCCTTTCGCCGACCAGATAGTTGATGCTCAGTTCGTGGAAGATTTCGACGGGTCGTTTTTGTCCAAATATTATGGAAGCCAGGACCCCAAGGTCCACATTGATGCATTTGACATGCAGATGTGTGTCAGGGGCATTGATGAACCCATCATCTCACGTATTTTCGCTACCACCCTCACCGGAGCCGCCCAAACATGGTTTCACTCACTGCCGCCGAGGTCCATCCGCAGCTTTGAAGACTTCGGCCAGAAATTTTTGTTGAACTTTGCAACTAGTAAAAAACAACCGAAGTCGGAGTTCGCCCTGGGGAAAATAAGACAGCAGGTCGGAGAATCACTGCAAAATTACTTGGACCGGTTCAAGGAGGCGGCCTTGCAGGTTCAAGGATTAGAAGAAAAGATCCATGTCTACCTTCTCTCAGCCGGGCTCAACGGGTCATCCCGACTTGCCAAGTCAATCTATAAGGACCCAGTCAGATCTCTGAATGAGTTCAGAATCAGAGCCAAAAAGTACCTGGAGTTGGAACAAATGGAAGTCGCTAACTCGGTCCTCAGGGAAGGCAACAAACCCTTGTCACCTAAAAACCGACGTCAAGAGAATATGCACCCGGGGCCAGGAATACGCAGCCGACAGCCCACGAACGCCCCTGTCGGCCGACCCCCACGAGGCTTACCCGACCCTCGCCCGAGGCAAGAAAGGTACGAGCCAAAGTATGAAAAATACACCCCACTGACAGTCCCCCAGGGTCAGATATGGAAAGAAGTTGCTTTCAACGAGATGAGGAAGGTCAACCGACCTCTCCCGATATTGAAGAAAGAAGGATTAGATTGCTCCAAGTATTGTGATTTCCATAATAGCCCGGGCCATACAACCGACCAATGTTGGGAGCATAGAAATGCAATAGAGAAATTCGTACGAGAAGGCAAGTTGCGGCAATATGTAATTCAAACCCAAGGCAAGAGGAAAGCTCAGCAGGAGAATAAGCCGCGAGAGGGAAAGAAAAGCAGGAAAGATGAAGAATTCCCCGAGCCAGAATTCGAGTGCAACGTTATCTTTGGCTGCCTAGGAGGTGGGGGTGACACCGCAGGACAAAGGAAGAAATATCTCAAGGAGGTAATGTAGGTAAGGGACCGACCTCGGTTCAAGGAGAGCGGCAATAGCGGCAGGCAGGACGAGCCGCCCCTACTCTACTTCACGAAGGAAGACATGAAGGGAGTCGTTGCGGGCCATGAGGACGGCCTTGTGATTACGGGGACAGTGGCCAACTTCCGAGTCAAAAGGATATTTGTTGACAATGGAAGCTCGGCCGATATCATAAACATGGCGGCCTTCAAAAAGATGAATTTGAGGATTGAAGACCTAAGACCCTGTCAGACAATGCTGTATGGATTCAATGGGGAGGGCACCGGGCTAAAAGGAGTAATTGATCTTCAGCTCACCTTGGGGACAAGAGAAGGATTCAGGTCGGAAAGGGTCACGTTTACAGTGGCCGACTTCCCTTCACCATACAACATTATATTGGGAAGGTCGACCCTACACAAATGGAATATCTTGATGTCCACAAAACATCAGAAGATGAAGCTGGTTGGACACCTCGGAAAAGTCATCACAATCTGCGGCGACCAGAAGGAGTCAAGGCAGTGTTATTACAACACCATTCGGGAAACCGAGGTCGGCCCGTCTTCTCCGCCTCGGATCTGCGAGAAAGAGATGACGAATTGGCTGGCAGAACGAGTCAGGAGACCGGTTAATTTGGTAGAACTGGATATGAGAGACATCGAGGAATGGAGGCCAGAGCCGATGGACGAACTTGAAGAAGTCCAGATCGGATCCTCTCCCGACCAAATCACGAAGGTAGGAAAGCAATCCGATTCCGAAAAAAGAGATAGATTGGTACAATGTTTGAGAAGAAATCAGGACGTTTTTGCTTGGAAGGCTTCCCAGATACCCGGGATAAAGCCTACTTTCTGCTATCATAAATTGGCTGTATATCCCGGGTCCAGACCGGTGGAGCAGAAGACTAGGAAGCTCGGTCCGGACAGGAAGCAGGCCCTGGTAAAGCACATCAATGAACTCCTGGAGGCTGGATTCATAAGAGAGATACAATATACGACGTGGCTCTCCAATGTCGTTATGGTAAAGAAGCCCAACGGAAAGTGGAGGGTTTGCGTAGATTATACCGACCTGAACAAAGTCTACCCTAAAGACTCATACCCCATGCCAAGCATTGATCAACCCATAGACAGCTCGGCTGGCTTCCGATTTCTGTCCTTCATGGACGCATATTCCGGATATAATCAGATACCCATGCATCCGGACGATCAGGAGAAAACAGCATTCCGAGGCATTGAGGCAAATTATTGTTACGAGGTCATGCCCTTTGGTCTGAAGAATGCTGGGGCAACTTATCAACGAATGATGAACAAAGTATTTTCAGACCAAATTGGGCGAAATATCGAGGTCTACATTGACGATATGATTGCAAAGACGTCGACATCGGGGGACCATATCCAGGAACTCGAAGAAACATTTCAGAAATTGCGACAACACGACATACGCTTGAACCCGTTGAAATGTGCATTTGGCGCAAAGGCAGGGAAATTCTTGGGCTTTATGTTAACCCACCGAGGAATAGAGGCGAACCCGGACAAATGCAGAGCCGTCCTGGATATGCGATCCCCCGCTAACAAAAAAGAGGTTCAACAGTTAACGGGAAGGTTAGCAGCTTTGACCCGATTTCTCCCAAAGTCAGCAGAGACAGCTCTTCCTTTCTTCAAGTTATTGAAAAACGAGGCCAGCATTGAATGGAGCTCGGCATGCGAAGATGCCTTTAAGAAGATCAAAGCCTGTCTGGCCTCGCAGCCAGTATTGTCAAAACCCGAGCCTGGGGAGATGCTCATACTTTATTTGTCAGTAGGAGATGAAGCCATCAGTGCCGTTTTGGTCAGAGAGGAAGGCAAGTCCCAATTCCCTGTGTACTTTGTAAGCCGAGCTCTCAAGAACTCAGAGTTGCGATACCAGAAGCTCAAAAAAGTAGTCTTTGCCCTGCTCACAACAGCCAAGAGACTCCGACCATATTTTCAGAGCCATACAATCGTTGTCCGAACAAGTCAACCGATCCGACAGGTGCTGCACAAACCGGATTTAGCAGGAAGAATGATGAATTGGGCCATCCAGCTCTCGGAATTTGACATAAAGTACAAGGCTCGGAGCACCATTAAGTCCCAGGCACTGGCCGACTTCGTCGTTGAGCTAACCCCAACGCCGGCCACACAGAAAGAAGGAGTATGGAAGATTTATGTAGATGGGTCGTCCAATGCAAAAGGGAGTGGAGCTGGGGTCATAGTGGAGAACCCAGAGGGCGTGTCCCTTGAACAGTCGTTGCAACTTAACTTCCCGACTTCTAATAATCAGGCAGAATATGAAGCACTCATTGCCGGGCTCAAACAAGCCAGGGAGCAAAGAGCATTGAAAGTCAACATTTTCACCGATTCACAGCTCGTCTCTGCTCAGATCGAAGGACGGTATCAGGTCAAGGGACCTTTGCTAGCCAAGTACTTGACTAAGGTAAAAGAAGTTATGGCAGAATTCGACGAGGTAGTAGTTGCCCACATACCTCGGGAGGAAAACGTCCGAGCCGACATACTATCCAAACTGGCTAGCACCAAAGGAACGTCCAATCACAGGTCGGTCATTCAGCAGGAAATTACTCAACCCACGTGCGTCATGATCATCCTGACCGACGACGATTGGAGAAGGCCTCTTATAGACTATCTAGAACGAGGAATAGTCCCCGACGACGAGCAAGTAGCAAGAAAGCTGGGGCGAGATGCTGCGATGTATGTGATCATTGAGGATGCATTATACCGTCGAGGCCAGGCTGAAGCGGCAAATAAAGTCATCTTGGATGGGCTAAAAAAGCGTATGCATGGAGCCGGTCCAAACTGGGTCGAACAACTTTATTACGTATTGTGGGCATACAGAACTACGGTCCAAACATCTACGGGAGAAACCCCATTCAGGCTAACGTACGGCTGTGAAGCTATGATACCAGTAGAGGTTGGCCAGCCGTCTTGGAGAAGGGAGAACATACGGGAGTCATTAGAGAACGACCTCCTACTAAGGGCCGACCTGGATTTAATAGAAGAAGTCTGCGCAGCCGCTCACAGCCGAGATCTACAAGGAAAGGAAAAGCTGGCCAGAAGATTCAACAAAAAAGTGAAACCAAGGTCGTTTGAAGATGGAGACCTCGTATTGAGACGAGCCGACATCGGCAACAAGAACGCACAAGAAGGGAAGTTGGCGGTAAACTGGAAGGACCATATCGGGTTGCCCGGAACCTCGGCCGAGGAGCGTATTCGCTGGAGACATTAGAGGGAAAACAGGTCAAACGGACATGGAACGCAGACAAGCTGAAGAAATACTATTGCTGAAAGAAGGCAGTCCCTGTGTTTTCCTTTAGTTGGCTTTGAGCCCGTCATCGGAATCAGGGACACCATGTGTTTACCGTTAATCAGCTTTTTAGCTCATCATAGGGATCATGGATCATCATCTCGCCATGTGTTCCCCTTTTGCCGGCTACCGAGCCCGCCATTGGGGTCATGAGAGGTCAACCCGGTCTTCCTTACATAGGGACCTCGGTTTTCTATCACGTGTTTCTCTTTAGTCGGTCATGTAAATCGGGTGTGTCGTACCCGTGTTAATCGGTCATTGAGATCGTGTAATCTCCGGAGAATATTAATAAAAACCTTGTTATAAGGGAATTTATTGTGCACAAATTTTTGTACTTAGTCGTTGTTTCGTGTTACAAGTCGGTCTTGATCAAACCGACGTAATCATTTATGGATGAGTCATTGGCTCGACCGAACGAACTACATCTGCAATAATATTACGAGTACGCTAAACAATTGCTAAAGTTAGGGAAAGGATTCCCAAGCAAAGAGCCCGACCAATGGTCCCGGCCACCACCAACGCTTAGCCAATTTCAATAAGTATGAAAGGAGGGTCGGTCGTTGGAACCGACGCCCAAAAATGAAAACAAAGGAACATGATTATAAAGGATCAAACGAGGTACGAAATTAACCTTAAGAGTAATGTATCTTGGGCATGAAAAACAAAAAATGTAAACACTATTACAAAATTAAACTGGCATCCCGGCCCTTTAATCAACGCCAGCTTGAGGCTATACGTCGTCAGCAGCGTCATCAGAGCTTCCCGATCCTTCATCTTCGCTCTCAGAAACCATGAGCAATTTATCGCCCCCGACATAGGCTCTAAAATGCATGCCCTCAGTGTTTAAGTTAACACCAGGGTTCAGGAAACGAACTTGGCTCATGGCATTCTCGAAGGAGGCTTGGGCAGATTTCTTCAGTTGTAAACGAACAAGTACAAGTTTGCTCAAGAGCTCGGACCCCTCTTTGTCTTGCTTTTTGTTTAGCTCTTCGAGCTCATCACAACAAACCTTCACCTTCTTATACCGGTCGCGAGCCTTGCCAAGACTTCTCTCCAAGTCGGCTATGGTAGAACGAGCAGAAGAGGCCTCGCGACGAAGGGCGGCCAGTTGGGCTCGGAGCGTATCAGCTTCGGTAACCAATTTAGCCTCTGAATCCCGGGCAACTCGCAGGTCGGCAGTCAATTTTGCTTCCGATGACCGAGAAGCCTCTAGCTCGGCCGTCAAGTTGGTAACTGAGGACTGCGATTCCCATACCTCTGCTCGTGAAGCCACCAGCTTGGCAAAAAGAGTCTTCACCAAGTCCCCAGCCTCTTTAGCCCTTGACCGAGAAACTTCGATCTCTGTAGCAAGCCTGGCTGAGGATGTCTGCGCTTCATCGACCTTAGCTTGAGCAGCCTCCACCTCCGCCATCGAGGTCGCCACATCCACGTGGGCTCGGTCCAATTCTTCTCGTAGCCTTTGGCCCTCGGCTTTCACAGCCTCAAGCTCGGACGCCCCCCTAGCAGCCTTCTTATTGAGAGAAGCCAAGCTCCCAAGCAAACTGCCACTCTTCAGGCAAGCCAACTACAGAGAGCTCAACTCCTCCAAATCAGAATCAGGGTAGAGGGCCGTCTCGGAAAACTTTTTGGACGCCCGAATGACTTCAAACACCTCGGAAGTGACGCCTTGGTTCCAAAGAGCGCGAGAAGGCAGTTGGACAAGCTCTTTAGAAGACCCGGGCCCGGTGCTTGGGACTCTTGAAGAAATTTTAGCACTATGGGCAGAAGCCGGGATTTCAAAGGTAGCCCTAATAGTGTCGGCCCCAATTTCAGCGGCAACCTCCATAACCTCGGCCCCAGCCTCTTCAAGGGCGGTAGCAGCCTCCATCATATCAACATCTACAACCTCAACTAGGGAACTCGGCCGAGCAGCATGGGGAGGACTCGGCAGAAAGGCCTGAGGAGAGATCGGCCAGGAAGGCTGAGGCGAAGACGGCTGAGAAGCATGAGGAGGGCTCGATGGAGAAACGCGAGGGGAGCCCGGAACCGAACCCCTAGAAGCATCAGTGGTCGGAGCTGCCAAGGAAGGAGCTCGGCTTGACTCGCTGGCTTTACTCCTCTTAGCCACCTTGCACCTTTTTCGTCCTTTGAGGGCGGCAAGATGAGGAGGAATGGGAACAGCGTCCATGTCAATAGCTGCATAGCGAAGGCAAACAGTTAGTAAGATAATAATAAACTCTCAAACGGTAAAAAGAAGTCTAAACTAACCACACTGGATATAGTGAGCTATGGAAGCAAGATTCCCCGGATCTTTATACGATAATATCCGAGCCGTAGAATCAGCGTCGGAATCCGACAACCGGGCCTTGTCAGTTCGGTAAGAGATGGGAGGAAAATCATAATGGGTAGAGGACCAATACAAGGGGAACCTCCAGGGGTTCGAGGAACTAGAGGAGCTTAGAAAAAAGGGACAACGGTCGGGCACGGCGACAACTTTGAAGAATTTATCTTTGAACCCTTTGAAGGATTCAGAGAATAAGTCGAACAGCCGACGGTTAGAATCCTTGCCGGTACGACCCCGGAAAGAGGCCCACCCTTTCCGCTCAGGGGGCTCCTTACCAGACCGACCAGTATAAACAGTGAAAAAATAAAAAAACAAAGGGCATGTACATGGGACTTCGAGTTGTTGACACAAAATTTTGAAGGCTCGGATGAAGGCCCAACCGTTGGGGTGGATTTGAGACGGAGCAAGATGCAAATGATCTAATACCTGCATCTGAAAGTCGGAAAAGGGGAAACGAACCCCTATCTCGGTAAAAACATCGGTATAGAATAAGAAAAACTCAGGATCGTTCCCCTCCCGGGTGGAACAAATGGGTTCGCCCGAGCGGGGAAGACAAACAGAAAACCCATTTTGGACTTCAGGAGGGACGAGGGCGAGGCTCTCAAGGTCTAATACCGAGGTATAACTCAGGACCTCATGGGTAACCCATGAGAACCTATTGGACAAGGCTAGGAGAACGGCTTGAGGCCCGGCGGCAGATTCCTCTACATTCCCCACGAGAGGCGAGTCCATGATTACCTACGGCAAATAAAGAAACAGTTAGTAAGGTACCTGGAGGACGGAGTGTCAAGGGGCTAGGACCCGGCGGAGCCCGGATTGATGCAGAAGTCGGCACCTCTACATCTAGAATATGTAATGGTGTGTCAATTGATATAGGCTCACGAATAGGATTATGACGGCACTGGTCTAGTAAATCGTCGGCTTGTCTATCAAAATCCTTACTGGCCAGATACATAAACTCATCGACACATTTCGAACAAGGTTCATACAGAATCCTAAATTGGGGGTTAAGGTCAAGGGTATCTCTATGGGCAATACCGGAGGGAATAGAGACATTGGGAGGTACCATAGACTCTGAAGATAGGATATGCCTCTGTCGTAAGGGGAACCCTAACTCAGAAGGCCCGGCTCGAAGAAATCTAGAAGGTTGAAGGGTTGGTTTGGAAATGTTAGGGGCAGTAGGAGCTTGGAGTAATGATTTTTTCTTTTCCTCTTCAGAAAGGGGGAGACCCCATAACCAAAATGCGGACCGAGGAGGAACTGTTCTATGGATCCTAGCCTCCTCTTTGGGTGTGTATTTCATGATGAAATGACAAAAGAAGTAGTAATAAACGAGAACTAAGGGAGACAAATAGGAATGGCGGAATACTATCAACCCAGGGCTTGTGCAAAGCAAGGCGGAGAAAAGGAACTGACAGTGAACAGAAGGAAAATGAGTAAAGGTGAGCAACAAATACCTGAAAATGAAGAGGATAACAACAGAAAGCACAAACGATGATGAAGTGAACAACGGTCGCAAAAGCACAAGGAATGCAAGAAAAGTCTAGAAGGATATGAAGTAATTGCGAGAACAAAGAGAATAGGAAAGGCTATAGGGGCATTTAATAGAGAAAGATAACCGTCGAAAATTCAAAAAGAAACGTGGGGAAGTAACCGATGGATGATAGAGAACGTGGGATAGGCGGTTACATAATTAATACAAAACAGTAAAATGATTAAAGCGTGAAAGGAGAAACAATCATGTCGCGACACGTGGCGGAGTAAGAATAAGAAGTCGCTTCACTTGCTGAAAATCAGAACCAAACCACTGCCTGAAAAGACAAGACCTAGCTCGGCGTAAAAGAGGGAAGGAAATAGCAAGGGGGATTTCTCACCTCGGAGCGGGTTTGCAGCATACGGCCACGATCGTTCGAGGTCGGCTCGACCAAAGGAAGGTCGGCATTGGGGCTGGTCGGACCAAAATACATCCCGGCCACCCAGAATTCTAGATGACCGGGCTGAGGGGCATCTGTTACGGATATAAGAATATCAAATCTCTGCCATAATGATTCAGATATTCATAGTATCGGACTAAATATTGAGAGTATCAACGGATATGTTGTGATGGTGTAAAAAGGGAAAGATTGCAGCTACACATCCAGATATCCAAAGATAAGGTGATGGGCCTGAGCAAGATCATCTTCAAGATCCAGGTTAGCTCCCTATAAATGCAGGGTTTCCCATGGTGAAAGGTACACACACAATTCTGACTCTCTCTTTCCATTTACACGGCACACACAACACCCCAATTGCTCTCGTGTTCGTTGTGATTATCCCTTCCATTATTAGCTTCATCTCAATAAGTTTCTTGGGAAGGGAGAGTTTGATCAAACATAAAATCACCCAACATCCTGTGTTGGACATCTCCGTTTTTCTTGAACAGAACAGTCCTTTTGTCTCATTCAATTATTTTGACAAATGAGTCGCAAGCTATATAATTATAGGCAATTTAGTCCCTAAAAAGATTATGCATTTAATTGAATTAATCCTTCAAAATTATGCATCACTAGCAAATTAGTTCTCAGAAGGACCACCAACAGAGAAAACTTTCAGAGACTAACATGCCACCCTTGCAGACTTTAACAAATTGTGGATAAAATTAATATGGATTGAAATATGGAAAGTAATAAATGTATTTCTAATTATCATTTATGTACAAATAGGAGGGCACATATCATATCATATGAGAATGATATTTTAGGTGAGAATAAGAATGACTAATTTTAACCATTAAATTAAAATGAAAGGTTAAGATTAAAATATTTTAAATTTAAATTAAACTTCATTTAATCATAAAATCTTCATAAGATTTACCAAATAGAAAATCAAATATATTAAATATTAAACTTATGAGATCCTAAAATATCTCAAACATATTATCACCATGTCCATTATTGCCGCCACCCCAACATGACTGTTGACACCGTCATCGCCGCTACTATGATCGCCATCACCACTGTCACCACCAGCAGTAGCAGTGATGGTGGTTATGGCAGCGATCATGGTAGTGGTGGTGGTAGCAAAAGTTGTGGTGATGATAACGATGGTCACAACAGCGATTATGGTAATGGTGGTAGTAGCAATATTTGTGGTGATGATCTTAATGTAAACTCTAGAGATTTTATAGTTAAATGTGATTATTTTTTTAGCAACATTTAAGATATTTAATTATTTTTTTGTAAATCTTATAGAGATTTTATAGTTAAATGTGATTTTAATTTGAATTTAAAATATTTTAATATTGCCTTTTCATTTTAATCTAACAATTGAAATCAATAAGACAATCATTTTCATATAAATATAATACATCCTCCAAATAGTAAATCAACATCAACATCAACATCACCTGCACCTTTAATTCAAGTTAATTGAGGTCGATGATAAATGAACCCAATAATAAATACGAAGAGATTTTTTAAAAAAAACATAACGTTTTCAATATATTAATATAATTAGTTTTGTCAAACAAAAGCTTATCCACAAATTTAACTATCAACTTGCACAATGTCAAAAGTATATAAAAAACACAATTTGAATATGTGCTTACATCACTTTAGCAG
Source organism: Glycine tomentella (assembly GCA_007407185.1). Taxonomy (NCBI): domain Eukaryota; kingdom Viridiplantae; phylum Streptophyta; class Magnoliopsida; order Fabales; family Fabaceae; genus Glycine; species Glycine tomentella. The sequence continues at coordinate 184,559 of PYAF01004843.1, read as the reverse complement.
CGTCAATCTATTCAATTTATTGATTTCATCTCTAAGTGTTTATGATAAATTTTTCATAATAATAATTAGACGAGGGAACTCAAATAAAAAATAAAGTTCAGGATCCAATTAATGAATTAAAAGAAAAAAGATTAAGAACCTAAATGAAATTTCTGTAAAGGTATGGGAATCCGCGGATCAATTTAACCTTGTTTATATTTGTAGTTTTAAAAAACTATTATGAAATATTTTCAAAAAGTAAATCCTAAATATTAGTGGAAGAAAAAATGGAAAAGTAAACGAAAAATGAGTAATGGAAATTTCAAAGTAAAAAAGTATAAAAACTTGAAAGCATTCTAACTTTTAATTTTAAAACAGAAAAAAGATTTTTGTTTTTAAAATAATTTTCTCAATTTTTTATTTTTTTAAAAAAGACTTCAATAGGAAACTGAAGAGTTAAGCTCTCAATGCTAAGGAAGCATGACTTTATCCACCAAGGCTTCCCGTTTCCAAAGTACTGTTAATTTCTTTAAAAACTTTTACTGGTTTAGAAATTTAAAATCTGACAAGATTTATTTTTGCTTACTCTGTATCCTCGTTTGTCTCATATCACCTCTCTTTCACTTACCATCTTTGTTCTTTTATTAATACTTCTCTATTAATTAATTCAAGAATGAATATTTTAGTCAATATAAAACTATTTACATTAATTAAATATTTCACAATTAGTATAATACATTAAACAATAGTAGGGAGTACTAAAGTCAATTTAGTCTGCAAGGGTGGCAAAGTTCGAATTAAAAACATGACATTTCCCCTTACTGTGTCATTACAACCTGTTGAGCACTCCACAATAATGAAAACTTCTATGAGACACGCATCCGCACAACTGTAGCCAAATGTAAAACTGACGGTATCTCCCAAAAAAATATATCAAACCCGTAATAGAAACAAAAATCACCACCAAACGCATCAGAGCAGTTGCAAACCCAATATCATTAAAAGACTTGAAAATATTGATCATCAAAGAATCTCCAAAGTCAGCAAATACTTCTTCTCATCATCTCACCCGGCAACTTTTCTTGTCAAAGTTCTTTCAGTTGGAATTTGTTGTCCGGATCTGCGCATGAAGTTTCCAGATTCAGAAATCCAATTGACTACAGCCTTCATGGGAGGCGGACGGGTTTGACCTAAGGACTGTCTTCGAGTACCGATTGACATATTGGCCAAGTTCTCAGCTGTTTCTGAAACCCCACGTGCAGTCCTCCCCTTGTTTATAGAAGCTGCCAAACAAACATAACCTTTAACCTTATTGCTAGATTATTGAAAGCCCCCAACACATCTTCAACAATATAAATACATAGCTGCTTCAGGGACCAATTAAACAGTTATCATCTATAACTATTAATAATGAGAATTACCCCATTTGTTATACATTTTTTCTTGACAGTTTTACCCTTCATCAGTTTATTCTTTTTTTAACAACCTCCCCACTTCTTTTTAGTTAGTTACTTCTTTTCCTTACTTTTTTTTTAATTTCTAAACCTTTCTTCTATTTTATTTTTATTTAAAATATATAGAGGCACGAAGTGCCTCCCTTCCCCTAGGGAATGAATAATGACTTTATGTAATGATGCCTAATAATTGGCTTAAATGACACTGGTTATTATGGGACCCATATAAATATCTAAGTTCTTTTTTTTTAATCCTCCCATAACATTTGAGTACCAAAAAATATTGGACAAGAGTGCTTACTTGGGCTGCCTTTTCCTGGTAATCGATATTTTGATTGTTGAGTAGTCTTCAATGATTTCTTGCTCTTAATTACATCCTTCAGAAGAAATAGAAATATCAGCACAACAAAATTAGAGAAAAGAAAGAATTGATGGGTGAACTACATATCAGTTCAGCACAGTAACACCAAAAGGGAGCTACTCTATTGAATGAGATCGTGAATTTTCCTTAATGCCAGCACCAGATATTCAACAAGTAAAAAGAAGGCATGGGTGGGCACCAAATATTCAATGCGTAAAACAGAAGGCATGGGGGAAGGGCAACAGACTGAAATGAATAAAAAGAAGGCATGGGTGGGTGGTGTATGAGTCAGTATGCAAAATGGAAAAAGGCCATAAGTAGAAATCTGGAACGACTCACCTCGTTTGCCATATCCAGCTTCCTTTGCACACCTGTAATGTTTAAAAATGAATGACTATCATGTTCTGTTCACATACCATACCACACATCACAAGTCCAAATATCTCAGGTATATCACAAATGATTGGGAAATAGGGAGAATAGAATTTCAAGAAAATGAATAAAATGGAGAAATGCATCTAGATGTCGTGTGATAGAAAAGTATCACTCAAGTTTAAGGAAAATTTTTACCGCACAGTATGACTTGCAATGTTGTACAGAGGACTGAATGCTGGGTAGTAAAAACCCACCAATAAAAAATAAAAAACAACTCCACATCAAAGAGATAAATATTATAGATGAGTGGACACACAGACAAGACAGGATTAGGAATAGCATTGGAAAGCAAGTTGGGATGAAGCACCTATTATATAACTAAAAGATGGTAAAATCTCCACTAACGAGTAGATACAACATAGAATAGTCCAATAATTATAGAGGGAGACCAATAAAAGCCATAGGCCAGACCATTAAAGATTTAGATTTAGACAGTTCATATATAGAAATTTACGATATGACATTATGAGATGTTTGATCCATAGGCTATTGATGGTTGTTACTTGTTTCCATCATTGAGATACAAGTACCAATTTAAATTTAAACAATGTATTAATATCTGATAAGACATTTTCCCAGCTTAAACACCAACAGATATTTCTAACCATAAATGAATAATATGACTCAGATCTAAAGATGCCAGAATAAAAAATATGCAGCATGTATTTAACCTACAGATGGCTGAAACCAATTATATCACCTGAAGCTATAGAAGCTTGTAATTTCGGGGAAGTAAAATTGTTGGTGATTTTTGTATTAGGCAAAGCACCAGAGTATCTCTTGAGGCCCTGCCGATCCAGTGATCCCCTGGTCCCAGCTGCAACCAAAAAGACAACTAGTTTAGAATCCCCTCCAATTGAACCATAGGTCATTTCTTATAAAAACAATATAAATAAATCAAGTTACAAACCAGATGGTGGTGTTCTGGCTACAGCTCTGGTGCGAAGGGATGGAGGGATGTAAAAGCAACTCTGAACAAATTAAAAATAAAAAACATTAAGAATCTACTTGTATAAAGCAAAATATAGTTGTGATTAAATGATAAAGAAAATTTAAAAAACCTGATCCTAAGTATGGATCAGTTAAAAGACAACCTGAAAGAAAGGATGTTGAAGAGCCTCTGCTGCTGTTGGTCTCTTGCAGGGATCCCATGAACAAAGTGACTACAAAAATATAATTCAAACAGAAAAATGAACACAACATTATATTAGTTGAAAAATGGGGAACAAGAGTAAACTGTTAAGTAAAAGAAGTAAAACTACTTACTGTCACAAGGCTGATTGCATCATCGCTTCTGGATGAGATCAGTGTAGAGAGATGTACACTAGCAAGCTGCAGAATTTAAATAAAAGGAAGTATTCAACAGAAGACACTGCCTATCTTAATATACATAATATCAATAGACAACAACACGATGGGCTAAATAGACTAAATATAAGACTCTGATATTATCAAGCACACAAGTTTAAACAAATAAAATAGAATATTTTAAATTACTTGACTGCCACACCTTGCATAATAATTAGTAGCTAGCTCCCCTACCCAAAGTTGACTATAAAAAAAACACCCGAATTAAGAAAAGCTAACCTGTGGAAACTGATAGTTGATATCCCTGGCAAGTTTGAGTCCATCTGCCCAAGATTCAGTGGTTGGACTACCTATCACACTGCATATTTTGTAGATCTCATCTGCTTCACTGCATGTACAGCCATGGAACATGTTAATTTCCAGCCTAATCACTTAACAGGATGCTGTAGACCACTTTTATTTGCAAAATAAAAGTGACTACAATTTGCATTTTGCAACAAAATAATTTGCAAAATAGTATTCAATCATATACGTGGCCATGGTAACTTATTCAGGGTTGTCAGAATTGTCAGTATAGGGCCTAACTCAACACAAAAAAACCGGCTTGTAAGGTGGGGATTGCTCCCCACTTATATACTCTATCTTAGCACTATCTTTAGCCAATGTGAGGACTTAAACACACCTCCTCATAAAAAAAGACACATCTCCTTTTGCCCACAGCTACCCGCCACAGTGTGGGACTTCAACACATCCCTCTATGTCCACGGCTACCCGCCACAACTAAGGTGGGCCAAGGGTGACCACAATTAAGGTTGGCTTTCCAACACTCCCCCTCATGCTCAAGGCTACCTGCCTAGAGCGTGATAAACACAAGGGGTCCACCAATGGATCTAGGATATGCTCTGATACCATCTAGGATGTGGGTTTGAGACTAACTCAATCCCAAAAGCTAGCTCATAGGACTAGGATTGTCCCCCACTTATATATTCTATTTTGGCACTATTTCTAGCCTCACAGACTTCAACACGCCTGCTTTTGCCTACAGCTACCCGCCACAATGTTGGACTTCAAAACACCCTCTTTGCCCACAGCTACCCACCACAACTAAGGTGGGCTAGGGGTGAACGCAGTTAAGGCGGGCTTTCCAAAAAGAATGAACCCAGGAATCAAAGATTTGTGATTTCATTAATCAAGATTTATTGGTTTTATCTAACTAAAAATACAATCATATGGGAAGTTGCAGAAGTGGAGAGAAGTTAACACCTGGAACCGGGGAATAGAGGACGGAGAGTGAACAACTCGGCCATTATAGCACCCATTGCCCACATATCTGCAGATGAAACAAAAATGATACTCAACACTTGTCATCAATTCATCACTACAAGGAATGCATTGTCTAGACTCTAGACCATAAGTCACCATAAATGACAAGTATTCAACATCAGATGCTCACCAACTTTAGAGCCATATAGATGGGACTGAAGCAGGACCTCAGGAGCTCGATACCTAACCAGAGGTCATGACACATTATTTATTAAATTAAATACATATAACATAGTGCATTATACATTTACAAAAATAGTAAAGTATTGAGTTGAGAAAACATACCACCGTGTGGAGACATACTCAGTATAGGGTGGTTGTGAACTGATCTCCCGGGCTAGGCCAAAATCAGCAATCTTGATGACATCCTTGGTGACCAGCAAGTTTTCTGCAAAACAAAGCATACCTCATGTCAAAACAGCAAAATTTTGCAGCAGAGTAAGAGAAATGTGCAATAGACCAGGTATTAATCTGAATTTGTCTTGTGATATTTCAATTCAATTATCCAGCAAACTGCATTCAAAATATATGTTTTGAAATAGATAACAAAATGGAAGACTTTACCAATAAGAGAATAAAATTCTAGCAACATTATATTACATTATATAGTATATACATTCCATGTTATATAATATAAGTGAAACCTGATTATTTCTTCATAAACCCTAAACACAATTGCACAATTATAAACTAGTACCAGGCTTAAGATCACGATGAAAGTATCCACGCTGGTGCATGTAAGCTAAACCTTGGAAAACTTGAAAACACCAATTTCTAACTTCATTTTCAGAAAACAGCTTTTCCCTGTTTTTCATAAGTTGATACAGGTTGTATTCCTGCATTAGACTTACAACAGTTAGTATTAGGTTTTACATAGGCCACCAATATGCCACAAAATCCAGACACTCACCATGTACTCAAAAACAAGGCACAGAGTGTCACATTCTCGTATAACTTCCTTCAGCTTCACGATATTTGCATGATTCATTTTCCGCAATGACTGCCATAGTAGAAATTAGAGAATAAATATATGCAGAAGCATATAAAATGTGAAAAATAAGGCCAAGGAATGCTGAAAAGGATGCAGCACCTTGACTTCTCTCAGGTTTACACACTCCTCCCAAGAGTAATATTTCTTTTTCATTTTCTTGATTGCAACCTGTAATATTAGGACAAATTAGGGAAAACACACACAATGTAACTTTACGTATCATTCTACTCAAAACATACTTACAACTTCACCACTTTGCTTATTAATGGCTCTCCAAACACTCCCAAATGTTCCATCACCAACTTCCTTAATTAACTTGTACCTGTGTTCAGGGAAGGGAGAAAAACCTTAAAGATATTCAACAGTAAAAAAGAGGGGTATAGCAACTTCAGGCTTCTGCAACAAATACTCACCTCTCCATTTTCCCACAGAACCCAATGCAGCTCTTATTCAAAAAGCAATTGCAAACAAACAAAAGATAGATGGCATTTATCTCTAGCAGATGATGCCAAGAAATGGGTAGAAAATGTTAACAGATATTAGATGGTCCAGCAAATTCCACTGTCAATTCTCTGTCATGGCAATAAAATAAGAAACATAAACTTTCTGATGTAAGGGCAGCATAGCCTTATTGATTAATAGATCCACAGCTTCGTACTGGTAGCAGGATGCATGTGGTAGAATCGAACAAGTCCTGGAGGACATACTAACAATTCCCAGCTCCAACCAAAAATGATTGATCAAAGAAACATCAATCTTCAGCTAAATTCATAATGACCCAAAACTTGAGGACTTCAATAATATCCACTTCATCTAATCTACATAGATTGTTTCAGAATTTTCTGGTGAATAATATTTTGTCACCACCAATATCCATAAGAAGCAACACAATGATGGTCAATAATTACTGTCTGCACTGTTTTAACACAATCGCTTATCTAATAATTGAGAAGCAGGGAGCATCCAAAATTCACACATCAATTTATATACTTCATCCCTGAAAAACAAAGAAAAGGTTGAGTTAAACTTTAGTAAGTTAAAACAGTTGAAGGTGATATGCAAGTGTTCCACTGTTCCCTGATGGATCTCTTACCCCAGAAGTGGATTTTTCAGATGTTTCAACTTGATGTTGGGTCAGGAATGCACTGTCAAAGGAACAATTGTTAAGAAACAACACTTTTAGAGGTTTTAGCCAAAGACAAATAACTTCTTACTTGTATATGTTCCCTAAAGATGCAGCACTAGTCTCAGAAGAAACAAGCATTAAGTACACTGTGCTGATCATTAAAGTAGAACAGAAAACTAGGTGCAATTAACAAAGGAAACCAGAAGATAATCTCCAAGGATGAAGAATCTGCGGTCAAGCACTTCTTGGAATGGAAGCAACCAATTCTGGAAGCAACTTGGCAAGAAACAAATTCCTTCCATGTCTCAAAAAATATAACAAGAACCTTAAGATTCAAACCCTGATCCAAAAGGAAAATATGCCAAACCTGAGATTAGAATAATAATTTAGAATGTATAATGCAAATTAAATAGTATGGACAGAACGAACATAATGCACTAATTTGCATGTCTAAAATTGATATTAATGTAAAATGTATAATTAAAAAAATATAGACACATCCATATTATATCCACAAAGCTATAGATTCCAGACATCACCACACCCCAATTCACCTAGTAAAAATTGCACAGAAAATTCCACAAAGAGCCTCAAAATTGAAAAATTGTTCACATAGAACAGAGAATAAAGCGTTTGATTCCACCTCAAAGACAAACCCATCTCCAATCTTTAACTAATATCCCAAAATAAAGTTTAAGAAAAACATGAAAATCCAATCCAATGAATCCCTAAAACATATCATTAACGAATCACATTCTCGGCAAAATCCTACAACCAGCGCAAGAAGAACGCAAAGGAAAGAACAATTAGCACCATACGAATCAAGTCAGAACGCAATAAACCAGATGGTTCATCATGCACCAATTCACTAAACAAACAAAGCGCCCATTAAATTCCGTACACAGCACTGAAGTTGAAAACCTCTAATAATAACATTCAGACTCAGTCAGAAGCACAATAAAAAAACAAACCAATCTCGAATCCAAAACCTAATTAACCCTTAATTAAAGAACATCAAGAAAACCAATGCCAGCCTCCTTTGCAAAAATCCTACAACAGCGAAATCAAATCCCAAATCATGAAACGACAACCATTCCACAATCGATAAATAGGGATTTTGAATTAAAAAATATATATCTCTCGTAAAATTTCAAGAATGCTCAACAAAGTTGAAATATGATAATAACGGAATCGAAAGAGACAAGATTGCAAATGAGATCGGATCGGATCTAAAACGAAGGAAGAGAAAAAGGAAGAAGAGAGGAAAAACCTGAAGAGGTCGAAGGAAGAGGACCGTCACGAAGGACGGGAAGAGGTGGAATCCAGAGTTTCCCCCTCTCTCTCTCTCTGAGACAGCAAATCCAATGAAATCAATATTTCCTTTATTTCCTACACTCTTTATTTTGTATTTTTCCTTCTTCTATCGCACCACCAAACTCCCAATATTTCTCTTTGAGCAAAGTACACTCCAATATTTATTATTTTAGATATTTTAACATGGAATAAGATAAATGTTTCTTTTTTATAAAAAAATATTTTTAAATATTGAAATTATATTAAAATTTATAATAAATAAATATCCTTAAATATATAAATAAATTATATTTTTAATTTAAATTCTTATACAAACTTTTTAATTATTGATACTGTTTTTAAAAATTATTTAAATTTAATTTAGAGATAGAAAGCAAAGATAATAATATAAAAAAAATACGTGAAATAAATAAAGATCAAATATACAAATAAAGATAAAAGGTGGTAGATTGAAATGACCGAAAGAAAACAAATATAATTGCAAAGATAAAACGTGAAATATTAAAAGAGAGGAGAAATGAAATATTGAGAATATTAATTGACAAAGCAGGGAAAGACAGACTCATTTTCCAAGTTGTGTATATTCTAATTTGTAATCAAGCAAAGATTAGTACGAAGATATTGACTTTTTTTTTACTAAAATGGTGTAATTTTATTTATAAATTATTAAAATAGATAGATTTAAAAAATACAAAAATAGCTAAATCTTGTTTCAAAGGACAATCTTAATATGAAGAAACTGTATTTTAAAAGACAATTTAATTTTTTAATTTTTATTTTTATTTTAAAAAGAATTGTGATAATTAAAAATTATCATAAATTATTTGGCAACATGAAAAAAGGTAAATATTTATTTTGTGATGACTAAAAAAGCAATTTATGGAGGCTTTCAACAATCACAATTTATTTAAAAAAAAAAAACAAAAAAGTGAAATCATCTTTTTGAAAAGCAATTTTTTCACATTGAAATCGTTTTTGAAATATGATTTATTCATTTTCTTAATTTTTTTTAAATTTATCCATTTTAATAATTTATGATAATTACATCATTGTGGTACAAAAATCGTGATGTCCTTTGAGTGATGCATGGATGATAAATCTTTTTTTTATCTTAACGATTTTGTTCATGGTGGTAGGGATAGAAATAAGTCATGCCATTTATTAGCGACATTTGATCTGGCATGTTTAAGATCTGGTCTTACCTGACTTGTTTATTATAAAGATCATATTAAGACTTTTTGAACAGTATGTTTAAATAAAAAGGTCATGCTCAAGCTTTAAAAAAAGCCTATTAGACCTATCAGTTAAAAATAATATATTTATATTTCTAAAAATATTTTTTCTTATTATGAAGATGGATGATCAATCACTTCAAAAATCACCTTGAAAATCTTATAAAATAATTATTACTTATTTGGAAATATAAGTAAGATGTTGAGACATTTTCTGTTTAAAATTTGTTTATTTAACTTTTCCAACAAACTATATAAAAAAATTCCATTATTCTCTCTCCTAAAACAATTCTTTTTTTTTCAGTTCTGAAAAAATAAGAATATTGCACTGTAATTTGTGAATAACAATATTTATACTTAAAATTTTCTACTTTATTATTTTTATTTATGTAAGCAAATACGTTCACTTTATTTTTATTTCCATTTTTCACATTTATTTTTTACAAATTTAATTATAGCTCTCTTGAGAGTATGAATCTCTTGTGGAAGTTACCATGTTATTTTTTTTTATCTCCTAACACAAAAATCATTCATTCTTTTTTTTTTGTCACACTCAACAATACAAATATTTTATATTTACTCTTTATTTATTTATTTAATATTTTGATCTCTTGTTTTATTTAGTTTGATCTCTTATTTTATTTTAAGAAAATCATTTTAACCTTTTATATTTTTTAAGTGAGTCAAAATAATTTTGTTAATTGTTAAAAACAATAATCATTTTCACTATTGGAAAATGATTTTTAATCATTTTTTCATTTATTTGAGATGTCTCATTAATTTTTCAAGTAATTTTTGT
>PYAF01004843.1:158307-172088 GCA_007407185.1 Glycine tomentella | reverse complement strand
AAATTGGGGTTTTCAAGGAATTTGATGAAGGATTCAAGCTTTCTAATCGGTTCAATCAAGATTCTAAGGCTCAGAGAAGTGTTTAGGCTGAGAAATCAAGTCCTAAGAAGCTTTAGGACTTCAACAATGGAGGTTGGCTAAAGGGAGGAAGAAGAAATGGTTTTTCCTTCCATTTCTAACGTTTTGGCCTTTAAATTCTCATCTGCCGACGTTCCCACGCGACTCACTTGAACTCCCACGCGACTCACTTGGGATGGCAGACAGAAATACCATTTCTAAGCCACTTCCCACGCGACTCGCGTCGTTTTCCCACGCGACTCGCGCCATTCATTCGGGTCTTCCACGCGACCCGCGTGGATCCCAAGTGACTCGCGTGGAGCCCCAGAGAAAACCATGATTTCTGGACCACTTGCCACGCGACTCGCGTGGATCTTCAAGTGACTCGCGTGACATGGCAGAGCCATCTGCCCCATATTACCCATATGGCGCGGGTCGCGCCGCACCCCAAGTGGGTCGCGCCGCACCCCAAGTGGGTCGCGCCATATGCCAGAACAATCCATAAACTTAGATTCATGCTTAAACTAAGCTTAAACATATGCTTACGAATTCAAGCTATTACATTTGGCGCCATCAGCGCCAATCCTGGCGCCACCGGCGCCGCACCCTTAGCAGGGTTTTCTGACCTGAATCCCCGCGCGATAGCGCGAGGTTAAGCGCCAAAAATAAAAGTCCTTACACCCTAATTTTCAAATTTATAGTTTTGATCTCCTTGATTTTTAATTGTAACATTTGACTTCTTAGTTTTATAAAATTGTAATTTTGGACCATGATAGATTATTAACTAATAATTGTGATTATTAAAGATATTAAATTAAATAAAAACTATTAATCATTAAAAATTAATAAAAGATTATTAACCTTAATGTAGTGTTATTGATGATGGAGTAACTTGCTACACTGGATATATAAGAGATGTTTGCAAAGAAGAGGAGAAACATAGTTATAAAAAATTAAATATTGAATAAAATAAATTATATTGTTCGGTAATTTATGAATTATGATCAATTTGATTTCTGAATTTTTAATAGGTTTAATATCTAAGTCTATTAGGTTTACACATTTTATCCATACGTTGTTGATGGTTACTAGAAAAATTATGTAGAAATGACCCACAAAATTATCGGGTAAAATAAAGGAATACAAAATTAATTTAAAATAGCATTGTGTGTGTATATATTATACTCAGAAGATTGACAACTGAAACATCAAATTTTCATTGGACTAGCACTGTCAAAATGTTTAAAATGATTTATCATAAAATAACAATTTCATAAAACAAAAATAAAACATTAAATTATTATTATGTATAACTACAAGTTTTTAAATACTACCTATAATTAATTTGTCCTTATTTATATTCTTTATTTTTATTATGTTCATATTAAAACATTAAAAAAAAAACAGTTAAAAATTTGGGTTGGGAGGATCACCCACAATCAAAATCTTTCTTAACTGATTTTTTATTTGTTTTACTCTAGTACATGGTGCACCAAAACATTGCTCTATTGACAGCGAGAAAGTAGTATGCCATTAAAAAAATAGAAGTCCTCATCGTCCTACACTTTCTAGTCAACCAATTTAATGTTCTATTTTTTTTTTACTATTTATGTTATAAAGTTATATGCTTTAATTTAATCTTCATTTTATAGATTTTGTCAATTTCTTATCTTCTTTAATATATTGTTTTCTATTTTTTTGCTAATATTTTTTAAAATATATTTTTAAATAAGTCATCAATAGTAATAAATAAATTATGTTATAATACTTTTTATCTCAGAATTTAATTATATTATAATTTTATATAAACATGTATTATAATATTGATTGTCAAAATTAAATTATTATTGTCAGAATTTCATTAGTTTTATTTTTGCATAAAATATGGAAAATAATTTTAAATTAAATCGAGCCAACAAGCTTAATCAAATTGTTGAAAAACTTACATTAAGCTCGAGCTAAAAAAAAAGATTCATATTGAACTCTAATTATCGGTAAAGGCAATTTTTAATAAGTCAAGATTAATTTAACCAAACTTGAGTCATATGTCATAAACATGACTGAAACTTACTTGAAAAATTAATGAGACAATTTTCACATCTCAAATAAATGAAAAAATGATTTGCAAATCATTTTCCAATAGTAAAAATTATTATTATTTTTAACAATTAACAAAATTATTTTGACTCACTTAAAAAAATAAAAGGTTAATTTTTTTAAAATAAAATAAGAGATCAAACTTAATATAATAAAAAACAAAAAAAAATGAAAAGTATATTTTTATATTTTTGTAGCAATATAAATGGATAACGGGAAGAAAATATTAAATAAACAAAGAGTAAATATAAAATATTTGTATTGTTGAGTGTGACAAAAAAAATGAATGAATGATTTTTGTGTTAGCATATAAAAAAAATAACATAATAACTTTCACAAGAAATTTTGGTGTTGTCATATCCTCAAGAGAGCTACAATTAAATTTGTAGAAAATAAATGTGAAAAATGAAAATAAAAATAAAGTAAACTTATTTGGTTACATAAATAAAAATAATAAAGTAGAAAAATTTGAGTATAAATATTGTTATTCACAAATTATAATGCAGTATTCTTATTTTTTTTCAGAATTGAACAAAAAATAATTGTTTTAGGAGAAAGAATAATAGAATTTTTTTTAGAATTTGTTGAAACCGTTGGATACTTGTTCTGACATGTATTTTTGGTCGCTATGAAGAAGCCATAAATGTTGCTGCATATCTGGATGGAAGGGTGCAGAATGAAAAGCCAAAAAGAAAATTTGTCTAACCGATAGTAACTTGTAGAATTGCATTATCGAAAAGTGTGAATTTAACATCCAATGGTTCATGTTCCTCACGCATAATACGCAGGAGTTTCACTTGCGTATGCTAGAATCCGTCTAGAAGAAGACTTTAGTATTAGCAAAAGTAGAAAGGTGGCAACAGTGGTTAGCAGCGGTGGCGGCGATTGCTAGAAGCGACGGTGTGGATTGTTGCTCTGAATTAAACAATTAATTTATTGAAGACCTTAACATCCCAAATTTCATGTGATGTGATTGGGTAATATTGATGAGTTGTTGTAATTGCTTGTTCGATTTCCTATGGTGCATTGAAGACACCCATCGCAGACTAAAAGTCAAACCATAAAGATGCTCATATCTTGTTTGATGAAATGACTCTTACAATAGTTAAAATTGAGATACTATAAGCTACAATGTCAAAGAACTAGGCATTTTATCCAATAATCTCATTGATAAACATAACTTATGAGTATAAAAATTAAATTTGGGTAATTACTGAGTGCAGGAGCTAATCTATTAGAACCTCCATCACAGATTATAATTATATCCTTAATTCAATTTTGAATTTTGTTCAACTCATCAATAATAAAAAGGTACTGCAATCATCTGATAGAGAGCTTAACTTACAATGACAGTTAGTTTTGACAACACCCAGATTGGACCCTTGAATTTTTTTACAAAACTAGCACGGCACCCATGCGGACGCACGAGTTAGCTACACGCCTTGAATTAAAGTACAAATTTGTTTAAGCAAACCAAATATAATAAGTGACTTTGATGTTAAACATATAGTATTAAAATGTTCTGCAATAAGTTCACATGAGTAGTTACAAAATATAGCATCAAAATATAAAGATAGTAACCAAAAAGAGTCAAAAACTTAGAGTTAGTGCATAAATAGAAGCATGAAATATGAATGGTGATAAAGTATTGACAAATGGAGACAAAAGATAGGTAAGTGCTGCATAATTAAGTTAATATAGAATTCTAGAATTCCAATTTTGAACAAAAGTAGCATCGAATAAACATAAACATATGTAATGAATGACCAGAAAAAGTTCATCAAATAGAGTGGTAATCAACACCTCATTTGACATCAAATGTATTATAACCTAATTTGAAAGTATTCTTTACAGAAAATAAATTAGGAAACCAACTCACATATAAGGACCGTGATCATCAAATTTACAGCAAGCAACCAAATAACATCAATATCACGCTCATTAGCCAAACTCAAAACAAAAAATTTGAGGGTCTCATGCATGAATATTCATTTGACCTAAGTGCTACATAATTAAGTTAATATAGAATTATAGAACACCAACTTCGAACAAAAGCAGCATTGAACATACAAAAACATATGTAGTGAATCACCAAAAATAAAAAATAAAATACAGTACTAATCAACACCTTATCCAGATATCAAATGTATTATAACCAAATGACACAACAAGGACAAACTCCTATAGCAAGATTGAAGTGACCAAATATCCTTGCAAGTCTCAATATTTACAATTTAAAATCTATAATTAAAGTTGAGAAGTATACCTATGCGTTGTGTACTCAAGTGACCGGTAATAAATGTATGAATGAAAGTGGTCAAATAAGGAGAAGAGTATCATTAATGAAATGACCCATTAATAAGCCCATCAAAACATAATAATATAGTCAATGTATGCAGCATAAATATTTAGTATAATGCAGAAAAAAAGAACACATAGAACATCATTGGTAATGTTTTTGGATAATGCTATGTACCCAGTATATCAAAAAATCATAATCTTAAAACTGTTACAGTTAATACAGTAGCCAACATCTCTAAATACAAAATGCACTTAAACTTCTTTGACCATGTTGTTAGATCCTCAAGTTAAATCCTGCATCCCAAACACTAAGTATTAATCTAAACAAGTTAATCAATTGGGTTACCTGTGTGGCTAAAAAGTATGTACCCACCATTTGAAAAAATACCAATGATCTGCCAGATGTGTAAGAGGTGTGATTCCACAAGGCACAATTGATTTTCCGTTGGTCAAATATTACAAAATGATCTGCAATATAGATACTAAAGATAATGTTATAACATAAATGAAAATGAAAGAAATGTTTGGCATGTTTTCAACAATAAATGTTATTTGGTAAGTAATTCAAGACTTACTATGAGCTTACCATGGTATTGGCATAGGTTGCTATTTCAAAATAGAATGTAAGTGAAATCCTGAAAACAGAAGACAAATTGTTGGTGTATAGATGCAAATTTGAAATACCAAAGTTATCCAAATTAATAAAGATCGGGACATACTACATTGGTAGTTAGATTTTGTGGTTTTTTACCTCAGAGCTTTTCCTTTTTCTTTGACAGGTAAAGCTAAGACTTGTCTTTAGTCCCAACCAAACAAGAGTTTAAGTACTTGGGAAGAATTGGAGGAGAAATTCATTGCTAGATTCTTTCCTCCATCAAGATTCATCAGTGCCAAGTCAGCTATCGCTACATTTTCTCAAGGAGCAGATGAACCTCTCTGTGAAACCTGGGAAAGATTCAAATCATTACTTAGAAGATGTCCAAACCACAATTTTGATGATGCTACACAACTACACATTTTCTACAGTGGTTTAAGGCCTTAGACAAAAATGATCCTTGATGCTTCAGTTGGAAGTACGATGATGTCAGAGAGTCTGGAGGAAGCCATTATAATCATTGACTCCAGAGCAGGCAGTGATTATCAATCTCACCATGATAGATCTCCGATTCAAAGAAAAGGTATAATGGAGCTTGATACTCAAAAAACGCTATTCTAGCACAAAATAAGCTCCTGACTCAACAATTAGAGGCCTTAACCAAGCAAATAGGCCAACTTCCTCAACAAATCCAACGAGGAGGTTCACAGAAAACACACACAGCTCATCAGGTTCAACAAATCCTGAGATGTGATTTCTGTGGAGGAGACCATCAAAATGGCCACTGTTCAGTACCTGGTGATTGTCAACAGGAAGAGGAGGCTCATTACATGCAAAATCAAAATAGACCTCAACAAAACTATCAAGAAAATTACCAAGGTTACTGTGGTAGTCCAGGTTCTAATCAACCTTATGGTTGGAAACAAATACATTTAATGTTCCCACTAACCATCCTTTTGCAGGTACCACTAACAATTCCTATGCAGGGCCATCTAGTAATTCTTATGCAGGTCCTTCAAATAGGAATCCTCAACAACAAGCTTGTTAGGATAGATTGTCAAAAATGGAAGACACTCTTACTCAGTTTATGCAACTGTCCATCAACAATCAAAAGAATACTGGTGCTTCTATCAAAAATCTGGAAATTCAAGTAGGATAGCTTGCAAAACAACTCTTTGAACATGGAGGAGGTTTTTTCTCTGCAAACACACTAGTCAACCCAAAAGAACAATGTAAGGTTGTTATAACAAGAAGGGGGACTGTGGTAGGTCTGAAAGATGATAAGGAGAAAGAAAAAAAATGAAAGAGTTGTAGAAAAAGAAAATGAGGAAGAAGAACAAATGAAAAAGTAGAAAAGAAAGTGTTGAGTGAAGAAGAAAAGAAAAAGTTTGACAAAGGTAAAGCTATGCTAAACCCACCACCAGTCCAACATATGACTTATCCAAATGCTCCATCCAAGAAAGCAAGAGAAAGGCAGTACAAGCATTTTTTAGATATTTTCAAGCAACTGCAAATCAATATTCCTTTTTCCGAAGCATTGGAGCAGATGCCAACGTTTGCCAAGTTCATGAAGGATCTACTCACGAAGAAGAAAAGATACATAGATGATGAAACTATAGAACTGGATGCAAGATGCAGTGCAATCATCCAAAAAGCCATTCTAGAAAAATCCAGAGATCTAGGTAGTTTCATAATTCCTGTTACTATTGGAAACTTATCAGTGGGGATATCTCTTCTTGACTTAGGTGTAAGCATCAATCTCATGCCATGATCCATGGTTAAGTGGATAGGAGAGGTTATAATCAAGGCAACTAGGATGACTTTGCAGCTAGCAGACAGAACTATTAAGCATCCTTATGGCATAATTGAAGATGTGTTGGTGAAAGTCGACAAATTCTTCTTCCCAGTCGACTTTGTAGTCATGGATATAGATGAGCATAGTGAAGTTCCATTAATTCTTGGCAGACCTTTCATGAAAACTGCCAAAGTTTTAATTGATGTTGATGAAGGAAAATTCACTGTTCGAGTACAAGATGATGAAGTGCAGTTCAATGTTCTTGAGGCCATGAAGCATCCTACAGATAAAAAAGAATGTTTTAGAATGGATGTTCTAGATGAGGTGATTTTTGATTTTAAAAGATTTCTTCACAAGAAGGATGGCTTGGAGAAAGCATTGACTAAAGTAGTTCAAGATGAAGATGGAGATCAAGAAGAATCAGAATATCTTCATCAGCTGAACACCTGCAAAGAAGTCCCTTATCACTAATCCCTCTTTGAAGAGCTAAAGGAAGAGAAGCAAAGAGAGAACCAAAGTTGGAATTAAAGGTATTACCTTCACATTTAAAATATATCTTTCTTACAGGTAATTTTGAAAAACCAGTGATCATCAATGCCAATCTTTCTAAGGAGGAAGAAAAGAAATTGGTGAAAGTCTTGCAGGAAAATAGTAAAGCTATTGGTTGGACATTATCAGATTTAACAAGTATTAGTCCTTCTTATTGTATGCATAGAATTTTAATGGAAAAGGATTATAAAAACCTGTTGCTCAACCTCAAAGACGTCTCAATCCAACCATGAAAGAAGTAATCAGAAAAGAAGTAGTTAAGCTACTAGAGGCTGGAATGATATATCCTATCTCAGACAGCCAGTGGGTAAGTCATGTCCAAGTAGTACCTAAGAAAGGTGGCATGACTTTCGTTAAAAATTATAAAGATGAGCTTATTCCAACTCGTACTGTTATGGGTTGGAGGATGTGCACTGATTACAAAAAGCTCAACAAAACTACTAGAAAGGATCATTTTCCATTGCCATTCATGGATCAGATGCTGGAGAGACTAGCAGGTCATCATTATTGCTATTTTCTTGATGGTTATTCAGGATACAATCAAATCAATGTTGATCCTGAAGACCAAGAGAAAACAACTTTTACTTGTCCCTTTGGTATTTTTGCTTATAGGAAAATGTCTTTTGGTCTTTGCAATGCACCTGCTACCTTTTAAAGATGTATGCTTGCTATATTTTCAGACCTTGTTGAAAAAAAGCATTGAAATCTTTATGGATGATTTTTCTGTATTTGGTACTTCTTTTGATTTATGCATGTCTAACTTGGATATTGTTCTAAAAAGATGTATTGAGACAAATCTTGTGCTTAACTGGGAGAAATGTCACTTTATGGTGACTGAAGGCATTGTGTTAGGCCATAAGATTTCTATGCAGGGCATTGAAGTGGACAAAGGCAAAGTGGATGTTATTGAAAAACTACCTCCACCAACCAATGTCAAAGACATTAGAAGTTTTCTGGGACATGCAAGATTTTACAGGCGGTTTATCAAAGACTTTTCCAAGATTGCCAAACCATTGAGCAATCTTTTGAACAAAGAAGTTCCATTTCATTTTAATGATTCATGCTTGAAAGCTTTTGAAACTTTGAAACAGAAACTAGTTTCTGCACCCATAATTACTGCACCTGATTGGACCCTTGACTTTGAAATAATGTGTGATGCAAGTGATTATGTTGTAGGAGCAGTTTTGGGTCAAAGGAAAAACAAAGTTTTCCATGTCATACATTATGCAAGCAAAGTTTTGAATGATGCTCAAATCAATTATGCAATAACTAAAAAAGAATTGCTTGCAATAATGTATGCCTTGGAAAAATTTAGATCATACTTTATAGGATCTAAAGTGGTAATTTTTACTAATCATGCTGCAATAAAATATTTGTTAGTCAAATCTAATTCTAAACCTAGACTTATCTGTTGGGTGCTGCTTTTACAGGAATTTGATCTAGAAATCAGGGATAAGAAAGGTTGTGAAAATCATGTTGCTGATCATCTGTCCAGACTCACTAGTGAAGAAGTAGCCACCCAAGATCTTGAGATTCAAGAAGAATTCCCTGGTGAAAAATTGTTCAACATCTCAAAGAGGCCATGGTTTGCAGAGATGACTAATTTCAAAGCAGCAGGAGTAGTTCCTGAAGATTATACATGGCACCAAAAGAAGAAATTTCTCAAGGATGCCAAGTTCTTTGTGTGGGATGATCCGTACATCTTTAAAATTGGAGCAGATAATCTCCTGAGAAGGTGTGTTACTCAGGAGGAGGCAAGAAGCATCTTGTGGCATTGTCATAGTTCACCCTATGGAGGCCACTATAATGGAGAAAGAACTGCTGCAAAAATTCTCCAATCAGGATTTTATTGGCCTACCTTGTTTAAAGATGCACATGATTATGTCCAGGGATGTGATAGTTGCCAAAGAACAGGGGGAATTTCCAGAAGAAATGAAATGTCATTACAAAACATTCTGGAAGTCGAAACTTTTGATTGCTGGGGGATAGATTTTATCAGTTCATTTCCATCGTCCTATTCAAATGAATACATTTTGTTGGCTGTGGATTATGTGACTAAATGGGTAGAAGCAATAGCTGCACAAAAAGCTGATGCAAAGACAATTATTCACTTCTTAAAGAGGAACATCTTTACAAGATTTGGGACACCACGAGTATTGATCAGTGATGGAGGATCTCACTTTTGCAACGCCCAACTTAAAAAGGTCCTCCAACATTACAATGTCAGACATTAGGTAGCTTCACCTTACCACCCCCAAACCAATGGGCAAGTAGAAGTTTCAAACAGAGAGATCATGAAAATCTTAGAGAAGACAGTTGCCCAGTCAAGAAAGGATTGGTCTCAGAAACTAGATGAAGCTTTGTGGGCATATAGGACAACATACAAAGCACCTAGAGGGCTTACACCTTTTCAATTGGTTTATGGCAAATCTTTCCATTTACATAAAGCATTTTGGGCATTAAAATTCTTTAACTTTGATCCTACTTCTGCAAATGAACAAAGAAAGCTCCAACTTCATCAACTGGAAGAATTGAGATTGTCAGCTTATGAAAATTCCAAACTTTACAAGTAGAAAGTTAAAAATTATCATGATCAAAAACTTTTAAAAAGCAATTTTTATCCTGGACAACATGTGTTGTTATTTAATTCTAGATTAAGATTGTTTCCAGGAAAGCTGAAGTCCAAGTGGTCCGGATCCTTCACCATCAAGGAAGTAATGTCACATGGAGCTGTGACCCTTGAAGATCCAGCCACAAAAAGAACTTGGACTGTCAATGGTAGCAGACTCAAGCCCTACTTAGGTGGTGATGTTGAAAGACTCACAACTGTGGTCCAATTACAAGAAGGTTGAGTTACAAAAGTGTCCAGCTAAGATGACGTTAAAGAAGCGCTTCTAGGAGGCAACCTAGTAAGTTCTAATTCCTCTTTTTTCTTTCTAAATAACTTAGTAAATATAGGTTGAAATATAGGTTATTAGAATCAAAATCCATTAACAAAACACTTTTACTATTCCTTAAAAAAAAAGGGGTTTAACTCGCCCAGGCGAGTAAACCATGAGTAAATTGCTCGCTTGGGCGAGCATACGTCTGAAGGCCAAGGCAGCAAGGTAAAAAACAAAAATTTCACCAAACTCTTCCAAATTATTTCATCTTCCTCTTTTCATCTTAATGTGACCTCTTTTCCATCTTTCCATACTCGCCTAAGCCATTGCATTTCGTGCTTTTCTCCTTACTTCAATCAAGTAAGTACCTGTTGTTAATTCAAGTGAAGCCAAGTATCAATGAATGAAGATCAAGCTTCAAGGTTTTGGACTTTCAAACATGCACAAAAGGATATGCTCAAAGGAAAGCTTGAAGAATCAATTTGATCATTTGTAAAAGGAAGTATATGATCTAATAATCCAAGTGTATGCATCATGCATCATTCATTCATTTTAAGATCATTGGATTAATTGATTAAGTAAAAGCAATTGATTAGAAAGGCACTTAGAATGTAAAGTTTTTGGAAAAATAAAGTTGCTAATAAATAATCGATTACAAGAATAGTAGCATCGATTATTTTTGTTCTTCGTGTTCTTTAGAAAACAAAACATGATCATTGTAATCGATTACATATCGGTTTAATCGATTACTCAGGCTTTTTATGAAAAGATGGAACTCTCTGTCTTAATCGATTACAATACATGTTTAATCGATTACATGCCTAAACATGCATCTTAGGAAAATACAAGCTGACTGTCTTAATCGATTACTTCACGGAATAATCGATTATATTGTTCTTTGTCTAAACCCAGAAAAGCTCAAGATCATTTTAATCGATTACATTATTTCCTTAATCGATTACATAGTTTATCTTGGAAAATCATGTGTCTCTGTCTTAATCGATTACATATCGGAATAATTGATTAAATGGTTCGTTCTTGAAACTCAGAACGTTTTATTAACATTTTAATCGATTACTATCTTGATTTAATCGATTATAAATGATAAATAATCGATTACTGGAGCGTAATTAATCGATTATTTTTAGTTAAAAAGCTGTTATAAATAGAACCTCTCAGGCTGTGGTTTGTAACTTTTGATCATTTGTGAAATTTCGAATTCTAAAGCATTCAAAAACACTCTGAGCTTTCATTAGTGAGATTCTCTGTGTTCTAAACATACCTAGCTTCACAAAATTCATATGGGTTTTTGAATTAAGAAGGTGAAGCATTTGTTCATTCAAAGATTAAGGAAAGGGAATGCATTAAGTTGATTATCTGTCATTCAATTCATGGATTCATTCATTTACATGCATTCTTGGATTATCAGGTGATGTCTTTCCTTGTTCTTTGAAGGTGTAAACTGTTCTTTGAATTGTTTGTAAAGATTAGTCTATTGTAAATGAGTTTCTTGCAAGTGTAGAGATAGTGTTTCTCTAGTTTTTGCTGAGTAGTGTTCTTGGCAAAGGGGTTTGGTCTCTAAGAGTCTTATAGGATTTTAGACTTCTGAACTTTATCTAGGGTTGATAAAGAGAGACTTGTATAATTGCTTGTAAGGATATTTTTGCAATAGTGGAACTCTACTCTAGTGTTGAGTGGAAGAACTGGATGTAGCCTCATAATGTTTGAGGTGAACCAGTATAAAATTTGTGGCTAATCTTTCTTTTAATCTCATCGTCTCTTTATTACTTTGTTTGTGAATCAATTTAATTGCACAGAATTCTATACTCTGATTTCTATTCTGTTGGAAAGGGAATTTGATTGAATATTGATTCTTGGTGTTGAAATAATTTTGAATGTGATAAAGATCCTGTGGTAACTCTGATTTTAAAGTTTTAATTGGCCAAGATTCAACCAATTCACCCCCCCTCTTGGTTGTTTTGAAGTGTTCCTTTGTTTTTCACCTGCATCCCCTTAAAATGCTTACAGTATGCAATAATTTTTCTAAGCTTTCTTGTACATGTACATTAGTTTATTGCTTTCTTTTTCAAGCATGAGTTAGGGTTAGAAGTTTTAAATTGATAATTTATGATTCATTTTGTTGTATATTTTGAATTGGTCCTCTTCTTCTCCTATTCTCTGAAAATTTGGTGTAAATTTATATGCAAAACATCTTCATTTTCATACACCAACATGGATGCCCACCAAGTGTTTGGTGAAATGCCAAATTGAAAACAATTTTGAATTGGCACCTCTTTGATGCACAAAAATGGCTCCATGCTTGCTTTAGACAACTTCCATGTATGGCATTGCTCATAATTTAGGACTAGACTTCAAGTTTGAGTCATCATTTTGATTTTGTGCATGATTTACTCTTTTTGTGTATACTTTGGAATGTCCCTAAAATGTCAAAAATATATCTTAGAAAAAAATTCAGCATTTAGTATCATCCACATGGACATACATGGTTAGTAAAGCACAACAATGGAGTAAATGGACTGATATGGTTAATGACATGTGCATTAGAAAGATAGAAAATGTTGAACATATATGTTGTAGTTGTCTTGGTTATTATTTTCTCGTGAGGCTTCCATCTATTTGTTATTTTGACCTATCTCAAGTCAGCTGCTCTTATCATAATCATGCGAAATCTATGTTTTGAGATGTTATTATAGATGGCTCCAAAGAAACTACCTTCTAAAAGAGCTAGGAATGAGGGTTTCAGTGCAAATCCCCCTGAAGACTTCATTTATGATGATCAAAGGTTTCGAAGTAGAGAACACCAACAACGATTTGAAACAATCAAGAATTGGTCATTTCTCAAAGAAATGAGAGTTTAGCTGATGGAGGATGAGTATCTAGATTTCACAGCCGAACTTGATAGGCGTAGATAGAGACCATTAGCCACTCCTTTGCAGAAATTTGATCCAGAGATAGTCTTAGAATTCTACACAAACGCTTGGCCACGGGAGGGAGCTTTATTCGACAAACGTTCTTTTGTCAGAGGTCAGTGGATTCCCTATGATGCTGATGCAATCAATCAGTTTTGAGGAAATCCACTTATCTTGCAAGAAGGACAACTTTGTGAGTATATGTCCAGGCGCAACAACTTTGATGAAGAGGTCATGTCTCAGCTCCTGTGTATCCCAGGGTGTGACTTTGCCAGGAACATAGTAGGTAATAGGGTAAGGTTAATGCGGACTAATATGACTACTTTGACCCAAATTTGGATGACCTTTTTACTGAGTAACATACTTCCTAGTGACCTGATGTGTTGCAAACACATCCTAAATATAGCATTAGTTTAGGTCATATTTTAGAGTAAATAGATAGAAAATAGTATAGTAATTAGTATATTTAGTATATTATGTTAAATAAAGCATTTTAATACCAATCAAGTGTTTGCAGGCCAAAACAGGGAAGATTAAGAGCAAATAAAGGAGAAAACATGAACTGCCACATCACG
>PYAF01004843.1:130506-152507 GCA_007407185.1 Glycine tomentella | reverse complement strand
CCTAGGTGACAAACCATCTCCTCCACTTGAACTCACACTTCAAAAAAAAAATGGTTAGCAAAAACACAAGTATATAAGGAAATTCTAACCACTCTCTAAGTGTTTGTCACTCTCACTCGTGTTTGCACACTTTATCTAGGTTCTTTCTATAATGTTCTCTCTTGCCTTTTTCCACTCTTATTCCTCTCTATAGTTCTTAAGAAAAAACTTCTAATCAAATCAAGCTTCTTTACTATAGTGAAATAGGAAATGATTCTAGGCTAGACTCAAGAGTCCAAGAACAAGAAAACTCTAAGACAAAACCTTGGAATTTTTTAAAAGACAAGCAACAAAAGAAATTTTTTTTTAGAAAAGCACAACTCTAATTGGAATTTATGAGACAACTCAAAGAATACTATGGTAGTACCAAATTGCACAAGTAAGATATGCCAAGTAAATTCAATTGCTAGAAGCCAAATTTCACCAAGTTTGCGTGTCATACAAGTTCATTTAATTTTGTGGTTCAAAGGAAATTTGAACTTGTAGCTTTTGTGACTTTGATTTGCTTCTAAATTCTGTTTTTCTTTCACTTTTTACCACTTGATGTATTTTCTTTTTTGTTTTTGATTGCTTCTTTCACAAAATTTTTGTAAGCTTTTTTTTTTCTTTTGAACAAATTCAAAATTTCTTAAGGAAATTGATGAATCACGAAAATTTTGATGTATGACTATTGTAAAATTTGCTTCTAACAACTCAATTTAGTTTAGACATGAGAGTAGAATCAAAACAAGTGGTCATACAACACAAAAAACACTACAAACAAAAATTGACAAGAATCAAAACAACAAATTTAGAAAAAAAAAATCATGAACATATGAAGAAGATGAAGAACATGAACACATGAAACTTAAAGGAAACACAAGGGTTATGTGGTGGAACACACAATAAGCACACACCACCAAGAATTAAATGAAAACAATAAGAAACAAGGAATTGAAATGAAATTTTTGTTTTTGGATTTGGTGCAGTTTTTTTTACCTTTGAAGAACTTTTAAAACTGAACTTGAAGAATAATTCCACAAGGATCAGGCTCTGATACCACATGATGTAATGTCTACAACCATTAGACATTTAGGTTTCCCAAATCTACCTTGCAATGAAACTCAATCTTCAAGCAAATCTCAAGAACTCTAAATTCTGCACTTTCCCAAGAATTTGGGTTGTTTTTAAGCTTTTTAATTTAGCAATGGAAGATGGAAGAGAGATTAAGAATGACAATGGATCGCACCATGGAAAAACTTTCCAATAAGCCTAGGAAGAATCACCACAATAGCATTGAGAAGCCATTGATAAAACTCAAGAAGTTCTTACACAAGAACAAGAGAGAAACTCTCACAAAAATTTTCAGAATTGTATTAATAACCAAAGTTAGTTACAATCAGTTTTGGCACCTTATGAAAGTCACGAAATTATAAGCTAAATGTCACTAAATGTAAGGAAAATGCAAATTGAAATGAAGTCCAAATGAAGCTTGAAGTGAAAGCTTCTCCCAAAATGACCTTTGGCTGACCTAGCATGTGCAGTGTAGTTTTTATACTATTGTAATCAATTAATTCACACTTGTAATCAATTAAAACAGAGTTATTTACACTTTTCAGGCTTATGTAATCGATTAAAGATGTCTTGTAATCGATTAAAATAGACAAGTCTTGTTTTTTTTAATTCCTGATGCTTATGTAATCGATTACAGACATCTGGTAATCGATTAAAGGTATCAGAAACTATTTTTCAAGATGTTTTTAATATATTACAGGAATCTGGTAACCTATTAAGACAGACGACACTTCTTTTGTGTTTCCACTAAGTTGGTGTGCTTCTTCATGCTTTTTCCAAGAGATACAAGTTAGCTTGGATGTGGTCTTGAAGGACTTGAATTCTAGCTCTTGTCATAGGTCCTTTAAGGCTCACCAAAGGAAGTTCTTCAAGCTTTCCTTCTAGGTCTTTAGCTTGCAATGGACCTCCATCAGCTTTGTGGGTAGAACGAAGAAGATGATGAGTACATAGGTCCATATCCTTTGTTTTGTTCTTCTTTTGGTCTGTATTGCAGGTGGTGGTCTCTCTTTCTCGGGTGTGGTCCATCTTCGGGTTCTTGAGGTTATTCTCTGTAAGGAACTGAAGGAGAGGAATGTTGAAGGCTGGGTAATGTCTGATTATGACATTGGTGTAGAGTAGTTATCTTTTGTTCCCTGTAAACCTTCTTGCTTTCATTATTGTTTGTAATTGTGAGGCTTATATTCTTGTTGAGTGCTTGGCTATGTTGAAAAAACTATGAACACACACAATTAACCAATAGGGGGGTGAATTGGTTAAAACAGGGAATTTAAAATTTTCTTTGAAACTAGCAGCGGATTAAAGATCGTATCACAAGTACACCCTTTTTAAAACTAAAACTTTCAATCAATCAAGATTCACCCTTCACTTCAAGCAATAGCAGAAAATCTATCTGTTGATCTTAAAAAAGATTAACCACAAGATAAACAAATTAAGACAACAAGATGAGAATTAAGAGAACACCAAATTTATATTGGTTCACTCCTCAAAAGAAAAGCTACATCTAGTTCCTTCTAACCAAACCTTGGCTAGAGTTCCACTATATCAGAATATGTTCTTTACAAGCTTATAATTGATCACCCTTTATCAACCCTAGATAAACAACTGAAATCTAAACCCCTTCAGACTTCTAATGATCAAGAACTAAAGAACCCTTCTTTATTCTTCCCTCTAAAGAACCCTACTCTAGAAAAGCTTTAAAGAACCTCTTTGAAATAGGAACTTACAAGAAACAAAAGTAACAAATGAATTACTACAAGAGTTTAAGAGAAATACAACCTTATGATTCTCAGAATGTGAGTGAATGAATTTACCAAACAAAAATCAAGTTGAAAAGAAATCTTGTGTAATACCTTTGGAATTAAGCCTGGATTAAGATTTATAATCATGCATAAGAGTCCCTAAAAGGAAAGCAATAGGCTGTTTAGGCCATGTGGCGCGATCCGCGTGGGGTCTGGCGCTATCCGCGCGGGAGGCTTGAATCAAGCCAATTCCTACGGCCTTCTGACGTTATCAGCGTGAACATGACGCTACTCGCGTGGATGGTTCGAACCTGTGGCGTGGCCAGCGCGGGATATCGCGTGATCTGCGTGGAAGGCTTAAATCAGGCCAATGCTGGAGGCCATCTCACGCTATCCGCGTGGATTCGGCGCTAATAGCGTGGGTTGTTCAAACCTTGGCGCGATCCGCCCGGGAAGTGACGCGAGCCGCGCGGGACTTTCGGTCAGCCTTTTATAAATAGCTCATTTGGACGAAGCTGAGAGAAAAAAAGAGAGGAAGAGAGATAGAACAGCCATTGATGACCCTTTGAGCTTCATATCTTCTCCATCTTTCATCTAAACACCTCTGACCCAACTGAGAAAGTGTTCAGAGCCTCGAGATAAGCTAGAGACCCAGTTTTATTCTTGACAATAGGCGGTAAACGACAAGATCGAGATTTCTAAGGGAGTCCTTGGAATCGAAGAACCAGAGGCAAATGAGGCTTTGTATGGGCGATCTACCTTAGGCAAAGTGATTCCCTGGTGTGTCTGGACTACACAGAGGTAAGAAACTCGAGCTCTAGCCGTTGGTTCTGTGTTTGGGTTTTTGGTGGATTTTGAGTACCTTGAGAGGTGTTTTTGGAGGTGTTAGAGCCGTTATTAGGCTTGGACTCTGTAGAATTTTGTGTTCAGAGGGTTACTCTGATGAAGTTAGAGCCTTGAGTCATCATTATTGATGAAGTTTGATTTTGGCTCTGAGTATGTATGAGCAGAGGTAAAAGGCTGATTATTTGGCTAGTACGAACCTTAGAGCAGTTGACAAAGTTGCTCATGAGATAGTATAGATGTTGTTTGTGAGTTGGAATTGGTGGTAATGAGAAGCTTGAAGTTGATCTGCATAAAGCAGGGATATGCTTTATATTAGCCTGATCAGAGTCTTAGTAGAGGCTCTGGAGACTTGTGTAGGCTGAGTAGGATCCTTCTGAGGGTCTGAGAATCACTTGTGAAGTGATTGTTATGGGTTATGTGGAAGGAATTGTAGTTTCCTTTCGATCTAACAGCTTAGGACCGTTACTGATACATTGTGTATTTGTTTTATGTAGGACGTGAGCTTGATAGTTCTAGTGGTGGTGACCACGAGGCCGGGAGAGCCGGTATTTTGCCTAGAGCAGGTAAGCTCTTGGTTCTTGCATGTGCGTCCTTTACTGTGTTCCACCATGATCCTGATAGGGTGATGGTTCTATTGTGATTATATACATGTATATGGAAATTGTATGTTGTTATGATTGCCTGTTGAACAGTGTTCTGTGCCCTGTGAGAGGGCAATTGATGTGAATTGATATGAGATGCTTGACCTGTGAGCTGCACCCTAAGATGGGTGGTTGATGTGTATGGCCATGAATTGTCTAGCGTATGACTTGCATGGTTGATTGTTGAATCCTATGGTAGTAGGATAGATGACATGAGATTGAGTAAGACCTGATGTGAGATGTTCCTGTGATATAGATGTAACCTCCCGAATGGAGATGTTCCTATATCTACAGATGTAGCCTCCTCAGGCAATTGTATTGAGATAGATTATGAGATGTTCCTGCAATATAGATGTAGCCTCCTGGGTGGATGGAGATGTTCCTATATCTGCAGATGTAGCCTCATTATAAAGAGATGTTCCCGTTATATAGATTTAGCCTCCTAAGTGGAGATGTTCCTATATATATACGGATGTAGCCTCTGATAGATGTATTGAGATCCTGCCATGAGATGTTCCTAGTATATAGATGTAGCCTTCCTGGGTGGAGATGTTCCTATATACATAGATGTAGCCTTTGCAGGATAGTGATGTATGAGATGAATGGCTGTATGCCATGAGTATAACCTGATTATTGACAGTTGGATGTGCATTGATGGTGCACGATGCTTGATTGAGTGATTCACTGATGTTGATAATGATTATTTTTTATATACTGTTTCCGTGTATATGTGTGAAAGTGAACCAGGGGAAGAAAATACCTTCAAGGGTCTTGAGTTTATTGAGATTTTATATCTCACCCCTTGTGTGGGGCTTATGTTTTACAGGTGATTCCTCAGGAGGAGCAGATAGATCCCAAGGCAAGAAGCCTGTGCAGGGATAGCTGTGTTCTGAAACCTTAGGCATAGATGACTTGAGCATGTGGCTCTGATGTTTTGTATTTTGCCTTTGGTTTGGTTTTGTTGTACCCTGAGGGGAAATAATTGTACAGTTTTGTACTTAAACACAGATTCTATGTATATTCACCATATTATAATGTACAGTGTTTATGATAGTGACCTTGATGATGTCACTCTTAGTTTATGCTTCCAAATTGCTTAAACTCTGATGATTATATGTGTGTTTGTTGATTAATGTTTGGTAATGACCCTGATGATTGAATGGGGCGTTACATCTTGAAATTAGCTCTCCATGAAAACTCTTGTCAAATCTTGTCCAAAATAATTTGATCAATGATGCATGTGTTTCTTGGTTTTGGAACAAGAGCTATGTGTCTCAGTATATCTTTTCTCATAATCAAAGGGCTTTTAAAAGTGATGGAAAATTCGAATTATCAAGTTTTGTATCAAAACAAAAGACCCAACAACTTTTTTGTAGAAAACTGATTCAACTGAATGTAATCGATTATTTTAACTAAAGTAATTGATTAATATCCTTTTCAATCGATTAAAGTGTTCTTAACAAAGTCAGTGCACAATGTGATTTTCCAAAACTTAACCATGAGAAATTTTCTTCTTTATTCAAACATGAAAACCTTTATGCTTTTCACAAATCATGTATGTTGGATATAGGGAGAGCATCATGAAGAGTGAAAGACTTTGATTCAGAAATGGGTTTTGAGCTTTCAACATGCTTGAAGTGCTTTGAAGTTTTATAAATGATTCAAGTGTAAGAGAAAGGCAATCTGATTGATCCCTGCATTGCATTGCATTGCATTCATTCATTATTAAGCTTAAATGATTTTCATTAAAACATCAAAGGTTTTATCTTTTTGGTTAAGGTTTGAAATTGATTAAAAGGTTTTTGGAAAAATGATTTCTTACTGTTTTAATCGATTAATTAATGATATAATCGATTATTTTGTTCTTCGTTCAAACTGGAAAAACCTTTTTGAACAAATTAATCGATTATTTGGCCTTTGATTGAAAATAAACTGCTTTGTTAAATGTTTTAATCGATTACTTACTTAGTGTAATCGATTACATAGTTGAAAGTTTATTTTAAGGCTTGTTGTGATAATCGATTACCATTATCAGTAATCGATTACAAAGTTCATTTGGAAAAAGCTTACTTTCTAATTTAATCGATTACCAAAATTCATAATCGATTACACAGTTCATTTTGTGAAACAGAGCTTTCTGTCTTAATCGAGTACAAGTCGGTTTAATCGATTATTTTGCTCGTTGCTGAAACCCAAAAAGCTTCTTTAACATTTTAATCGATTAAGTGATAATTTAATTGATTCCATAAGAATTTTAATCGATTATTAGGCACGTTTAATCGATTACAGTTAGTTACAAATTCTGTTATAAATAAGATTGAAGGCTTTGCTTGTTAGAGAACTTGACCAGTTCGTATTTCTGAGTAGACACAAGCCTTCTAAGCCTTTAAAGTGATTTTTCTCAGTGTTATTACTTATTGCTTCATTCAAAACATCAATGGGTCGTTTTGAATGATTCTTGAGCAAGAAACTTTTCAAGGTTAAGGAAAAGTATGGTTTGATTTTGTTTGCTATTTAACCTAACTTGGTAATTCATGTGCATTACATTCAATGGATCATCAGGTTGTCTATCTCCTTAATCTTTGTTTGTAAATTCGTTTTTGAATTTCTGCTATAATTTGCTATTGTAAGTGGGTTCTTCTTGCTTGGTTCTAGAGAAGGGTTCTCTAGCTAAAGAACAAAGTAGTGTTATCTGGTTCTTGCTCTTTAGAATTCTAATAGGGTTTTAGATTTCTATTCTTTATCTAGTGTTGATAAAGGGAGGTTTTGTAAAAGTTTGTAAGAACAGAAATTTATAATAGTGGAACTCTAATCTAGTGTTGATTAGAAGAAACTGAATGTAACTTCAGTTGTGAAGTGAACCAGTATAAATTGCTTGTGTCTTTGATTCCATTTCTCTATTACTCATCTTGCTCATTGGTCATTGATTCTTTGATTCATATCCATTGTCCAACAAGTTCTGTTTTGATCTATTGATTTCTTAGGGCTGAGTTATTCGATTGAGTAAAAAGATTTCTTGCTTTTGAAAGTGATAAAGATCCTGAACTCTGATTTGAATTATTTTTAAAATACAAGGTTTTAACCAATTCACCCCCCTCTTGGTTATTGTGAGTATTCCTATTATTTTCAATTGGCATCAAGAGCTGGTTCTTGAGAGTTATTCAAGATCACTATCTTTTCTTCAAAAAGAAAAATGAATACCTCACAAATTACCTTTAGAGAAGGTGCTTCTCTCAATCGTCCTCCGATGTTTGAAGGTGAGCACTTCAGTTTTTGGAAAAATAGAATGAAAATATTTATTCAATCAAATGACCTAGGTGCTTGGAATGCTATAGAAAAGGGTCCTTTTATTCCTACTAAAACTGTTGGCAATGAAATGATTCCCAAAGAATGGGATGAGATGACAGATGCTGAATAAAAAGTTGTTCAATATGATTTTAAAGCTAAAAATTTGATTACCTCTGCACCTTCTTCTGATGAATTTTTTAGAACAGTGAGATGCACAAGTGCAAAAGAAATGTGGGAGATGCTGGAAATAACTCATGAAGGAGCTGAAGAAGATAGAAGATCAAGAAAGCATGCCTTGATCCATGAGTATAAGATGTTCAAGATGAACACCACAGAAAGCATTTCTCAGCTACAAACAAGATTCACTCATATAGTCAATCATCTTCTGGGTCTTGGGAAGATCTTTGATGCTGAAGAACTAAACATCAAGATCTTGAAGTGTCTCACAGGACCTTGGCAACCAAAGGTGACAACAATCAAACAATCAAAAGATCTATCAAAGATGTCCATGGTTGCACTATTTGTTAAGTTACTTGATTATGAGCTTGAAATGTCTCAACTAACTTGTGCTAAAGATGTAGAAAAGAAAATAAAAGTATTGCATTAAAAGCTGCATCATCAAAGTTAGAAAAAGTGGAAGATTCAAGTGAAAAGGATGAAGAGGACAACATGAACTTGGTTTTCAAGAAGTTTAGCAAATTCTTGAGGAAAAATAAGAACAAAAAGTTCACAAACAACAACAACAACAACAACAACAACAAAAGGATTGACAACAATTTTACTTGCTTTGAATGTGGAAAACCTTGTCACATCAAATCAGAATGCTCAATCTTTTTGAAAAAGCAACATGGTGACAACAAGGTGAGAAAGGAAGGAAAATCCAAAAGAGCCTACATAGCTTAGGATAATGAGTCAACAACATCAGAATCTTCAACTGAAAATGAAGAAGCAAACATGTGTCTCACCTCTACAATCAATGAAGAAGATGATGATCTATCAATTGATGGAGATAAGGTAAATTCTGAACTTGAACAAGCTATTAATGCTTTCCAAGAAATGCATGAAGAAGCCCAAAAGCTTGCAAAATCCAATAACAAGCTCAAAGGAAATCTTAGATGGCATGTTGCAAAAAGTACTGAATTGCAAACTGAAATTTGCAACTTGAAAGAAGAAAATGAAAAACTTGTTTCAAGTTACAAAATGAATGGATGTGTATGTGCTTCTTCTTCTACTAATGTTGACAAGTACAATTTGCTGCAAAAGGATTTGATGATTACAAAAGAAGTCAAGGAGAAAAATACATGTTACTCCTATCCAAAAATAGTGATTTAATTGATCTTTTGAGAAAGCTTTACAAAGTTTAATGCAACTTGGCTGAAATGTTAAGTGTGCAAAAGTATGCTGGAGATACGTTTGGGGTACAAACATGGATCAAAATCTTTTGGAAAAACTATATTTGTGCCTCCAAAACAAAAGAATCTAAACAAGTTCAAAAACTCAAAGATGAGAAAATCATCAAAATTTGTAGCATGCAACTATTGTATGGAAAAAGGACATACATCTTATAAATGCTATGCTAGGAGATTCTATGTGCCTAATGGAGATTGCATTTGGGTTCAAAAGAAAAAGCAAACTGCTAACCCTTATGGACCCAATCTCAATTAGGTACCTTCCTTTATAAATTGATTTGATTTTTGCAAGTATGTCTAAGAGCTAGATCTTCATTATAATACCTTGATAGTGGATGTTGTAGACATATGATGGGTGAAAAGTCTATGCTTAAAATCTAACTTTTAAAGATGGAGGGTTCGTCACTTATGGAGATAATAACAAAGGAAAGATCATTGGAGAAGGCAACATAGGAGATAACTTCAAAACCAAAATCAGAAATGTTCTTTATGTGGAAGGATTGAAGCATAATCTTTTAAGTATAAGCCAACTCTATGATAAAGGATTCAAAGTCTCATTTAATGACAATTGTTGCATGATTTGTGATAGGCAAAGTGGTGAAGTGATTCACATAGGTAAAAGAAAAGGTAACATTTATTTACTTTCAATTGATCATGCATTCTTTCACAACACTTCATGTCTAATAAGCAAGTTTGATGAATCTTGGTTGTGGCATAGAAGGGCAAGTCACATTAACATGCATCATATGAACAAGCTAATTAAAAAGGATTCAGTAATTGGTTTGCCCAAACTCAAGTTTGAAAAGGACAAACTTTGTGATGCTTGTCAAAAGGGGAAACAAACCAAAAATTCTTTTCAAAGTAAAAACATTGTTTTCACCTCTAGACCCCTTGAATTACTTCACATTGACTTATTTGTTCCTTCTAGAACTATGAGTTTAGGAGGCAATTATTATGGGCTTGTGATTGTAGATGATTACTCTAGATTTACTTGGACTCTATTTTTGAAATCCAAAAGTGATGCTTTCCATGCTTTTAGAAAAATGGCCAAGCTTGCTCAAAATGAAAAAGGTAGCAAAATTATCTCAATAAGAAGTGATCATGGTGGTGAATTCCAAAATAAAAATTTTGAAAAATTCTGTGAAGCAAATGGAATTAACCACAATTTTTCAGCTCCTAGAACACCTCAACAAAATCTCTTGAAGAAGGAGCTAGAACTCTTCTTAATGAGACAAATTTTCCATAATATTTTTGGGCTGATGCTGTAAGTACAGTTTGTTACACTTTGAATAGATTACTTATAAGGCTTATATTAAAGAAAACTCCTTATGAGCTATACAAAGGTAGAAAACCAAATATTTCTCATTTGAGGGCTTTTGGCTGCAAGTGTTTTGTTTTAAACAATGGGAAAGAATCACTTGGAAAATTTGATGCTAAATCTGATGAAGCAATTTTCCTTGGATATTCATTACATAGTAAAGCATATAGTGTTTTCAATACAAGAACAATGTGCATGGAAGAATCTGTATATGTGATTTGTGATGAGTCTAATCCCTCAAAAGAGGAAAAGAAGTGTGATGTAGATGCAAGTCATATGGAAGAATTTATTCAGCTTAATGATTCCATAAATAAAGAGAAAGAAGAACCAAGTGTTGAAATAAAACCATCAACACCTGCTCAAGAGCCAAAAGATTGGAGAACAACAAGAGATCTCTCACTTGATAACATCATAGGTGAAGTTTCAAAGGGAGTATCTACTAGATCTTCATTAAGAAATCTATGTTGTAATATGGCTTTTGTTTCTCAAATTGAACCTAAGAATATTGATCAAGCCTTAGTTGATGAACATTGGATGCATGCCATGCATGATGAGTTAAATCAGTTCAAGAGAAATGAAGTTTGAGTACTTGTTCCTAGACCATCCTCTCTCAAACCTAATGGCACAAAATGAGTTTTTAGAAATAAACTTGATGAAAGTGGAATCATAGTAAAAAATAAAGCTAGATTGGTTGCAAAAGGTTACAACCAAGAAGAAGGCATTGACTATGAGGAAACCTATGCTCCAATTGCAAGATTTGAAGCCATTAGGTTATTGCTTGCATATGCATGTTTAATGGATTTTAAACTTTTTCAAATGAATGTCAAAAGTGCCTTTTTAAATGGATACATTGAGGAGGATATATAAGTTGAACAATTCCTGGTTTTACTGATTTTAAACATACAAAATATGTTTTTAAACTTAAAAAGGCCCTTTATGGTTTAAAACAATCTCCTAGATCTTAGTATGAAAGACTAAGCAAATTTCTTCTTGAACAATCTTTCACAAGAGGTCATGTTGACAAAACCTTGTTCATCAAAAGGCATAAGAATGATATCTTATTGGTTCAAGTATATGTTGATGATATAATTTTTGGTTCAACTAACCATTTGCTGTGCAAGGAATTTTCTAAAGCTATGCAGAAAGAATTTGAAATGTCAATGATGGGAGAATTAACATTCTTTCTTGGACTTCAAGTGAAGCAAATGAAAAATGGAACATTTCTCAATCAATCCAAGTATTGCCTTGAAGTAATCAAAAAGTTTGAAATGGAGAAAAGTAAAGATGCTGTTACTCCAATGGCAACATCAACCTATCTTGATTCAGATGAAAATGGAAAGAGGGTTGATGAGTCAAAATTTAGAGGAATGATTGGATCATTATTATATTTAACAGCTAGTAGACCAGACATAATACTAAGTGTGTGCTTGTGTGCAAGACATCAAGCAAATCCCAAAAAGTCTCACCTAACAGCAGTCAAAAGGATCCTCAAATATCTCAAGGCAACACCCAAAAGTTGGTCTTTGGTATCCCAAAGGTGCTTCAATTAATATTATTGGTTATTCTGATTCTGACTTTGCAGGATGTAAGTTAGATAGAAAAAGCACTAATGGAACTTGTCATCTACTTGGAAGTTCATTAATCTCATGGCATTGCAAGAAACAATCTTGTGTTGCTTTGTCAACTGCTGAAGCTGAATATATCTCAGCTGGAAGTTGTTGTGCACAAAGTCTATGGTTGAAGCAACAATTACAAGATTTTGGAGTTGAATTGAAAGAAATACCTTTGCTAAGTGACAACACAAGTGCTATCAACATTTCAAAGAATCCAATAATGCACTCAAGGACCAAACATATTGAGATAAGGCATCATTTTCTCAGAAATCATGTTCAGAGAGGTAATATCAAAATTGATTTCATTGACACTCATAATCAATTGGCTGATATATTTACTAAACCATTGGCTAGAGATAGATTCTATGCTCTTAGAAACATGTTAGGAATCTTGGATGAATCTAATCTCTGTTAGCTTGAATGTTATGCCTTTTCATGTGAAATGATTTGTCAATTGAATCTTTCATCACAAAAGCTTAAATTTTCCAAGTTGTGCTACAAAAATTCTGTTTTATCTGATACTTGTTCTGTAATAATCGATTAAGTGTCGTATTATTCGATTAAAATCACTTAAATCATGATTAAGAATGAATTTTGTGCTTATGTAATCGATTACATAAACAAAATAATCAATTATTCTTCTTAGAAACTCACTTTCAAAAAATTGAATGTTTCTGTAATAATCGACTAAGAGTCGAATTAATCGATTACATTGATAAAAAAATTCTTTTACAAAGTGAAAATTCATTGGAATAATCGATTACAGTGAATGGTAATCGATTAAATTACTAAGAATCAATTTTTTTTTAAGTTCAAACTTGTTGGAATAATCGATTACATGTCGGATTAATCGATTACACAAGCCTCTATATGTCTGAAATTCAAACTTCTCTGTGATAATCGATTAAATCATAAAATAATCAATTACACTTTGTCTTCTTCATGTGAATTTTACAGAAATAATCAATTAAGTTACGAATTAATTGATTACTGTATCTGCAGAAAGTGATCTTTCTTACAAATTAATCGATTACACAAGGAAATAATCGATTATTCATGGAATTTCTGCAAAATCTGACAGATTTTCTTGGAAGTTGTAACTGCCCAACTCCCACCTAATTCAAATTTGAATCTTCTATAGTGATTTAATTCGTACTAACTGCTCTTTAATTCAAAATTCAAATACTTGGAGCCTAAAAATCTCTATAAATACAACCTATTATTGAAGGAAGAATTCACACCTATTCTCTTTCTAATCTCTCACGCACTACTATGTTTTTCTTCTATCTGAGTTTAGTAACTCTACCCAAAGGATGTCTGCCTCTAAGAGAGTTAAGACTTCTAAGAGAAAGGCTGGAGAAACCTCTAACCCAATGGTTAGTTGGTTGGATCATTGGTTCCCTGCAGAGAGGGACAGAATGACATATCTCCAATTCAATGCCACTAAGTTAGTGTGTCCCCCCAAACACCTAGAATTAGACTGGTTCATCAGGGAAGACTTCCAATTCCCTGCTTTTATTGAAACCCAGAGGTTAAGAAAGTTTGTGGAGATGAAGGGTACATTCTACACTGAATTGGTCAAGGTGTTTTACACCTGTGCCAAACGTTCCATGGATGGGATTCTAAGGTCCCAAGTGAATGGAGTTGCCATGGAAATAATTCCAGAAGTCTGGGAAGCAGTGGATGGTATTTCCTTTGAATGGGAAAGGAAATTTGAGGAAGAGGCTGAGGGGTACAATAGAGTAGAGATCTATAGGGGAATGCTGGTTAATCCCCAAATGAGGCTAAAGCTTAGACTTAGCACTGGCCCCATGACCCATGAAGACAGAGTCCTCCACTATATAATCACATACATTCTCACTCCTAGAGCCACAAACCATGCCCAAACCACTGATGATGACCTACAACTTGTGTATGGTCTCAAGAATTTAATTCAGATGAATTGGATTCTCATTCTTGAGGAGATTATGTTAAAGTCCAAGAGGCTTATGAACTATCATTTTCCCTATGTTGTGCTCATCTTTATATTCATAGATTATTTCAACATAGATATTTCTAATGAAGTGGTGGACAACACCAATTCAAGCAACAGTCTCATCAAGGAGAAGCATCTTACCAAATTAGGGATGGTGAAGACACCTCAAGGATGGCAAATGGCTGGCCAACAAGTTGTTCCTGCTGCTGCTACTGGAGTTGAAGAGGATGATGAAGAAGATGCTAAAGAAGGAAACCCCACTCAACCTGCCTATAGTCCATTTGAATCCTTAATGATTCAAAAGATGGATGGCCTGTTGTCTCTTCATCATGAACATAAGGCTGAGACCAATGCATCTTTAGAGGAAATTAAGTCTAGGCTAGAAAGTATTGAAGCAACAATGATGTTTGATAAGTCTGAATCTTTCTAGTTTATAAGCCTTGTATTTCCTTTTTTATCTTTTATGTTTTCTGGTTTCTGTTTTATATTTTTTTAAGCAATGTACTGGTTCCCTCAATGATTAATGAAGTTGTTTCTGTTTCTCCTACTTGTTATCCGTTGTGTTGTTTAGTTTTTGACTTTAATAAGCCAATTAGGGGGAGAAATAATTGATTGATTGTGTGATTGATTGTGCTCTGCATTGTACTCTGTTCTACCCTGTTTTTCTGCACAAATCAAAAATTGAATGAATTTTCAAATTAAGGGGGAGTTAAGTAATTAAATTAACAAATTAAGTCAGATATACAAGTTAATGAATGATGAATAAAGCAAGCAGATATCTTAACACTTGTTCTTGGCAAAAAGTCTGTGATTATTTTCAGGTTTGAAAAAGCTTAAGTCTTCTATTTGATTCCCTCAAAGAACTTCAAGTCCAACAAATGATCAATCAAGAATTTGGCATGTTCAAAGCCAAAAAGGGGGAGATTGTTGGATATAGGGGGAGCATCATGAAGAGTGAAAGACTTTGATTTAGAAATGGGTTTTGAGCTTTCAACATGCTTGAAGTGCTTTGAAGTTTTATAAATGATTCAAGTCTAAGAGAAAGACAATCTGATTGATCCTCGCATTACATTCATTCATTCATTATTAAGCTTAAATGGTTTTCATTAAAACTTCAAAGGTTTTATCTTTTTGGTTAAGGTTTGAATCTGATTAAAAGGTTTTTGTAAAAATGATTTCTTACTATTTTAATAGATTACTTAATGATATAATCGATTATTTTGTTTTTCGTTCAAACTGGAAAAACCTTTATGAACAAATTAATCGATTACCTATCAGATTAATCGATTATTTGGCCTTTGATTGAAAATAAACTGCTTTGTTAAATGTTTTAATCGATTACTTACTTAGTGTAATCGATTACATAGTTGAAAGTTTATTTTAAGCCTTGTTGTGATAATCGATTACCATTATCAGTAATCGATTACATAGTTCATTTGGAAAAAGCTTACTTTCTGATTTAATCGATTACCAAAATTCATAATCAATTACACAATTCATTTTGTGAAACAGAGCTTTCTGTCTTAATCGATTACAGCTCGGTTTAATCGATTATTTTGCTCGTTGCTGAAACCCAGAAAGCTTCTTTAACATTTTAATCGATTAAGTGATAATTTAATCGATTACATAAGAATTTTAATCGATTGTTAGGAGCATTTAATCGATTACAGTTAGTTACAAATTCTGTTATAAATAAGATTGAAGGCTTTGCTTGTTAGAGAACTTGACCACTTCGTATTTTTGAGTATACACAAGCCTTCTAAGCCTTTCAAAGTGATTTTCTCAGTGTTATTACTTCTTGCTTCATTCAAAACGTCAATGGGTCTTTTTGAATGATTCATGAGCAAGAAACTTTTCAAGGTTAAGGAAAAGCATGGTCTGATTTTGTTTGCTATTCAACTTGACTTGGTAATTCATGTGCATTACATTCAATGGATCATCAGGTTGTCTTTCTCCTTAATCTTTGTTTGTAAATTCGTTTTTGAATTTCTGCTGTAATTTGCTATTGTAAGTGGGTTCTTCTTGCTTAGTTCTAGAGAATGGTTCTCTAGCTAAAGAACAAAGTAGTGTTATTTGGTTCTTGCTCTTTAGAATTCTAATAGGGTTTTAGATTTCTATTCTTTATCTAGTGTTGATAAAGGGAGGCTTTGTAAAAGCTTGTAAGAACAGAAATTTATAATAGTGGAACTCTAATCTAGTGTTGATTAGAAGAAACTGGATGTAGCTTCAATTGTGAAGTGAACCAGTATAAATTGTTTGTGTCTTTGATTCTATTTCTCTATTACTAATCTTGCTCATTGGTTATTGATTCTTTGATTCACATCCATTATCCAACAAGTTCTGTTTTGATCTATTGATTTCTTAGGGTTGAGTTATTTGATTGAGTAAAAAGATTTTTTGGTTTTGAAAGTGATAAAGATCCTGAACTCTAATTTGAATTATTTTTAAAATACCAAGGTTTTAACCAATTCACCCCTCCCCTTGGTTATTGTGAGTATTCCTATTATTTTCAATGTATGCATGCTAATGATCATGTTTATGCAATGCAAGGGATCATAAGATGAGGCACTTAAACAACTTAACAAATTACAAATGTCTTCAATTAAATGACATTTAAAAAGCTAAAATCTATTTAAGACACATGGCTTCATCCTTGTGTTGATCCTTTTCCAGCTCCCCTGTATCTAACATATGTATCTTTGAGGTGAACTATGTTGTAACTGTTCTTGATATTTTAGTCCCCACGATTCCTCTCAATTTTTAATTCAATACACAAATTAACGGGTTCTGTTACAGATTCTTTGCCCTTGGATGTAGGTAACAAGGAGTTTCTCCTAGATACTGAACCAAGTAAATGTGTGTGTGTGTGTGTATGTTTTTTCTCTCTTTTATCTTGCTTCTGCTAATTTCATTAGAAGTTTTTTTGCGCTTAAAACTCTAACAAGTGGTATCAAGAGCTTTGGTTGGTTCTTCCTTTCCTGTTTCTTCTTCGTTCATTGCAAGCTTTGGTGCTTAGGTTCTACCTCAGACCCTCGGTCACTTAAGAATGGGATCAACCAAAGTAGAGGTGGAGAGGTTTGACGGGAAGGGAGACTTCCACATGTGGCTTAAAAAGATGAGGGTTGTTCTGGTACATCAAAAGTGCTCTAAAGCACTTGGTGGTGAGAAAGATCTACCCTTAGCTTTGGCTAAATCTGATAAAAATGATATTCTTGAAACTACCTTTAGTCTGTTAATTCTGCATCTGAGTGACAATGTTCTTATACAAGTTAATGATGAAACTACTGTTGCTGGTATCTAGTTAAAATTGGAATCTATGTGCATGACTAAATCTCTTTCAAATAAAATATATCTAAAAGAAAAACTGTTTGGTTTCAAGATGGAATCCAGTAAATCTTTAGATGATAATTTAGATGAGTTTAAGAGAATAACTATTAGTCTTGCTAATATTGATGAAAAGATTATTGATGAAAACCAAGCTATTATACTTCTAAATGCTTTGCCTGATTCCTACAAGGATGCAAAATCTGCAATTAAGTGTGGAAGAGAGTCTCTGTCACTAGAAGATGTAATAGGAGCCTTAAAGTCTAAAGAATTAGAAGTGGTAATAAATAAGAAGGTCACTACATAGGGACTGGTTATTAAAAAGAAATTTTAAAAAGGGTTAGTATCAAGGAAAAGGAAAGAACAATAATGAAAATAAGAATAAGCCACCTGTTAAGGGAAATGTGGCTTGTCAGTTGTGTCATAAGGAAGGACACAATAGGAAGAATTGTCCAGAAAAAGGAAAAGGTCAAAATAATGGGAATAAGACAGATTATGCTAATTTGACTAATGGTTTTGAGGATAGTGAGGTCCTAGTTGTGTCTAATGCTTCCTGTGAGAGGGAATGGGTGGTGGAGTCTGGCAGTACATATCATATGACACCTTGAAAGGATTGGTTAATCTGTTTTAAGTCTATCAAAGGTGGAAAGGTGATGATGGGAAATAACCAAACCTGTCAAGTGGAAGGAATTGGAGTTGTTAGGTTTATGATGGGAGATGGGACTATTAACGTTCTCAAGGATGTGAGATGGGTCCCTAACCTCAGGAGAAACCTAATATCTCTAGAAATGTTAGATAATAGTGGATATAGTTTTAGAAGTGTTCAAGAAACCCTAGGAGTTGTTAAAGGATTCACAATTCTTATGAAAGGGATGTTAGATAATGGTCTTTATTTTCTAGATGGAGAAGCTTTAGGACCTAAGTCTTGTAGTGTTAGTAGAAAGCCTAGTGAGTCTTCTCTTTGGCATAAAAGACTTGGCCACATTAGTAATCAAGGATTACCAGAGTTATATAAACAAGGTATTTTAGGTTTTAAAACATTTACTCCCATTAATTTTTGTGAAACTTGTGTTTTGGGAAAACCCCACGGATTAAAGTTTCAAACAGGAAAGAATGAAACTAAAAATACCTTGGATTATATACACTCTGATTTGTGGGGATCACCCAACATTCCTAGTTCTCTTTCTAGTTGTCATTACTTTCTTTCTGTGATAGATTCTCATTCTAGACGTGTATGGACTTATTTTTTAAAACAAAAGGATCAATCTTTTGAGTGTTTTAAGGAATGGAAAGTTTAACTGGAAACTGAGAAAGGAAATAAGGTTAAAGCATTAAGAACTGATAATGGTTTGGAGTTCTGTAATAACCAATTTAATGATTTCTGCAAACAAACTGGTATTTTAAGACATAGAACTTGTACTGAAACACCTTAACAAAATGGAATTGCTGAAAGAATGAATAGAACTATTATAAATAAAGTTAGATGCATGCTATCTGATTCTAGTCTTAGAAAATCTTTTTGGGCAGAAGATGTTTCTACTGCTTGTCATGTTATAAAAAGGTATCTTTCATCTGCTATTAATTTCAAAACTCCCATGGAAATGTGGTATGGTAAGCCTCTTAATTTGAGTTATTTGAAACCCTTTGTAGGTTATCCTGCAGGGTCAAAAGGGTATAAGCTCTGGTTAATATCTAAAAACAAATGTGTTGTTAATAGAAATGTTGTCTTTAATGAACTAACATTTTATAAAGATATTGTCCAGGATATTAGGCAAGT
The DNA here is from genome assembly GCA_007407185.1 of Glycine tomentella. Classification (NCBI taxonomy): domain Eukaryota; kingdom Viridiplantae; phylum Streptophyta; class Magnoliopsida; order Fabales; family Fabaceae; genus Glycine; species Glycine tomentella. The sequence goes on along the minus strand of PYAF01004843.1, from coordinate 133,485 downwards.
TCAAGAACCTGGAAAAGTTTAATTGGAGGTGGAGAAGACCACTAGTATTGATGATTTTGAACTTGTTCAGAATCGTGATGAAACTGAAGATCAAGGAGACACACTTGATCAACTTGCTAATGATCAACAAATAACTAGTGAAGAAAATCAAGAGGACTCCAACCTCATTGATTAACTTCTGACTAGAGATAGAGCTAGAAGGAACATTAGGCCTCCTAGCATATTTGCTCAAGCTGACATTGTTGTTTTTGCCTTGCAAGTTGCAAAAATGGTTGAACAACAAGAACCAACAACCTACAAATAGGAAATAAACATGAAATCTCGAGAGAGAAGTGGCTGAGGGCAAAAGAGGAAGAGATCTCCTCATTAAAGAAGAATTAGACTTGGGTCTTAGTGGACAGACCCAAAACCCAAAGGATCATTGGATGCAAGTGGGTCTTCAAGCTGAAGCCTGAAGTCCCAGGTTTGTCTAAGGCCAGGTTAGTAGCCAAAGGCTACTCATAGGTAGAAGGAGTAGATTATAATGAAATTTCCTGTAGTAAAACATACTTCAATTAGGCTTATTTTATCTGTTGTTGCTATTCTTGATTTAGAATTAGGACAACTTGATGTTACAACTGCCTTTTTGCATGGAAGCTTAGATGAACGGATCTATATGGAGCAGCTAGAAGGCTTCATACAGAAAGGTTCTAAGAACAAGGTTTGTCTGCTAAAAAGGTCCCTGTATGGATTAAAACAGACACCTAGGCAGCGGTACAAAAGGTTTGGTGACTTTGTTCTGTCACATGGATTAATAAGATGTAAATATGATCATTGTGTCTATTATAAGAAAGACAATGAAAATAAATACATCTATTTGTTAATCTATGTGGATGATAAGCTAATAGCTTCACATGATATTAAATGCATTAACAAATTAAAGGAGATCTTATTAAAGGAATTTGACATGAAAATTCTTGGCCCTGCCAAGAGGATCTTAGGCATGGATATATTGAGAAATAGAAATGAAAGAATCTTATCTTTATCTCAATCTGTGTATGTTAAGAAAGTTGTTAAACCCTTCTCTATGCATCTCTAGAAATCTGTTAGCTTAACATTAGTTGCTCATTTTCGTTTAAAAGTTGTATATGGTGATTTAAATGAAGATGAATCTATCTATATGAAAAATGTACCATATTGTAATGCAGTTGGAAGCCTAATGTATGCAATGATTAACACTAGACCTGGTATTGCCTATGGTGTTAGTGTTGTGAGTAGATTCATGAGTAATCCTTCAAAAGAACACTGGAATGCTGTAAAATGGATACTGAGATATCTAAATGGCACCTCTTATTTCTGTTTGAATTTTATTGAAAATGAATCTAATGATTTTACTGTAAAAGGTTATTCTGACTCTAATTATGTTGTAGATTTAGACAGGAAGAGATCCTTAACAGGTATTATTTTCACTGTTGGTGGAAATATTGTAAGCTGGAAGTCAAATCTTTAGCATGTAGTAGCTTTGTCTACTACTGAAGTTGAGTACATAGCTTTGATTGAGACAGTAAAAGAGGCACTATGGTTGAAAGGAATACTTATTGAACTTGGATTAGGGGAAGAGATCCCACAAATCATGTGTGATTCTCAAAGTGTCATTCATCTATCAAAGAATGGTGCATTTCATGAAAGAACTAAACATATTGATGTTAGGTTACACTTTATAAGAGACATTATTGCAGGAGATAAGGTGAAGGTGGGGAAAATATCCACTGTGTGCAACCCAACAGATATTTTGACTAAAGTTGTACCTATTAACAAATTCAAGGATGCCTTGGAATAGTTAAAAGTCCAAAAATAGTGGTTTCTTCTTCTTACCTCTGTTATTTGTTTTATTTTTTTTTTGTTTCTTTAAAGTTACTTAGAAATACTATTGCAATTTCTTGCTTTTGTAGGTTCTATTTTGTTTCCTTATCACTGTATATGTTTGTTCCGTGTTCTTTCTATTTCTGTATATCCCTGTTCTGGCATTGAACTTGTTGTCCATGTTTTTCCCTTCTACTTGCACTATGCTTCTTGTGCTTCAAGATGGAGTTTCTTAGGTTGGTGAAGCCCAAAAAGCTTTTTATTGGCCAATCTCTATACGGTGCATTTTGATCTTTTATTTTACTAATATAAAAGTGGTTTTTCCACCGAGGGCACAAGGAGCGTGTGTGTGGCTTTTCATTTTTTATCTTTTATGTTTTCTTCTTATTTCTTGCATTCTCTCGAAGCTTCCATGCTCTCTTTATTCATCTTCTTCTCTCTTTGGTTCTGTGACCTAGCTCTACTATGGTTTACTATTCTTGGTTGATACCTTGAACTTTGTAGGTAGAACGAAGAAGATGATGAGTACATAGGTCCTTGTCCTCTGTTTTATTCATGTTTTGGTCTATATTGCAGGTGGAGGTTCTCTCTCTCTCAGGTGTTATAATAACCTAGGCTTTTTATAAAAAGGTATAAAAGAAATAAGAATTTAAATTATAAATTCTGTCGCAAAAGCCTTAGTGACGAATTTCGCGACAGAATTAACGACGGAATTAACGACAAAAGTTAGCGACGGAGTCTGGCGCCAAGAGCGCCAGAGTGGCGCCAAGAGCGCCACAGGTGCTGCAAATTGGCGCCAAGAGCGCCAGAGTGGCGCCAAGAGTGCCACAGGTGCTGGAAGTTGGCGCCAAGAGCGCCAAAGTGGCGCCATATACACTGGATGTTGGCGCCATCAGCGCCATAGTGGCTCCAGGAGCGCGGCAATGTCGGTCAGGCCGGGTATTTAAGGTCCAAAACGCGAAAAAGAAGAGGGAAAAAGTGTTTTCTTCTTCCTTCTGCCTTCCACCTCCATTGAAGACCCTCCCAAGCTTTTAGGGACCTTATATACTAGCCTAAACACTTCTTGATGACCCTTGATCTTATTAGAAACCCTTTGAGAGCTTTAATCCTTCATTTCATGCTCTTGAAACCCCATTT